>JAPYZC010002014.1:0-29661 GCA_030522665.1 Ichneumoninae sp. A BG-2022a | reverse complement strand
GATAGAAAATTCTGAAAAAATTCATATGAATTCTGAAAAATCAAAGAATTCATTTAAAATGAGAAAATAAGAAGTCGTCTGATTTATTTTTAAACAATTGATATTTCGAATCATTTGTTAATAACTTTTTGGCATTATTATTATGCAAAATCAAAGTTCTTGACATACATAATACGACTGATTTTTTTCGGATTTTTGGCATGTCGCGAAGTACTGAAATTTTCATCGCATTAAACTTTTGATTGGGAATGTATGTATGATGCATCCTTAAGTAAAAATGAACTATTTGCCTAGGCCGAACATCTTTCTTACGCCTAAATTGGATCATCGTGTTTTAATGTGTGTGAAGCTAACATATCAAAATTTAAGTTGAGTTCCCTTCGCATTCCACTGAGTTCTATAGTTCCCGATACATTTTATAACATAGATATAGATAGAAATTTAACAACATAGATGAATGGAGGCAATGCTAGGGCGAAATTAAACCTTCTAGCCGTACATTAATGTTTCTAATTTCAATATAAATGATCGAGAATGTTCAATGAAACGTGAAATGAATACTAACCTACTGGATTAAACAATAAGGGAGATATGATTTCTCTTGTATCGCAAAAAAATTAAAATTTCAGTGAGTTTTCGGAAAACTTCACGTAATCGGGTCACGGCGTTCTCGATGGTTGCCCCTGCCATTCCCGTTCGGTGTGTAATATGAACGTATCCGAGTTATCCGACCGTCTCATTCCGCCTACGAATTCATATCAAGTGCCGCAACCCGTGCTTTCTAATATCGTTCAAGAAGCGTGAAATTAGGCTCCTGCCTGCGAAACTCCGATAGTAGTTCTCGCGATGGGGTGTCCTACCATCCCCCGGTACAGGCTAAGACGGCAAGGGCGCCGAAGTAGCAGGAGAAACGGACGGGGCCGACAGCGCGAAGGAAGCCGAGTAGTCTCGGTTCTCCTATTTCCAACATCATCCCGCACTTCCACATCTGGGTCTCGGGCTCGCTCGAGGTGATAACGTCTGATTAAATTTCTCTCGACGTTGAAGTCGACTCTTTTTTTTTCTTTTTCCCTTTCTTTTTTTTCGTAATTTATCTTTTTATTCTCGCTTCTTTAAAGCTTCTAGCGTTACAGGATGTTTCGCGGAGACTTTTTTTATTTAACTTTTCGTTTTACATTTTCACAACTTGAACGAGCCGATACTTTGGCGCGATGGAAAAATGTAATCAAACCCCCCGACGCCGATGTGGATGAATAGCATACTTGACGCCTCCGCGTTCTTTGATAGGATCTAATATAACTAGTTGAGCGTGACGATGATGCGAATGGACGGATTTCCGATAAGCACCGGAAAGCATCGGGATCTATGTAGCTCACTCGACGCGACGATGTACTCTCCGGCCGTTAAAGAGTTACAATATAGTGACAAAAAAAAAGCTATTCTGAAAGTCGATACAATATGCCCGATGGATAAATAATATTCAACACTTTATTGGTCACTTGAAGGAAAGCCCTTTCTACATAATTAGACTTGAAAAATTAAATATCGTGTCATCAGTAAAATCAGATATCGCGGGACTAAAATCTTAAGGGCGCATTTACTATGCAGAAGCGTGCAAGATCTGTCTTTCCGGTTTCAGTCATGCTATATCGTCTCTGAAACTCTCAGGGCCATGCACTGATAAAAAATACGATTGAATCAACTAAGATTCGGGCAGGGACGTTCAACTAACGATTTTGTTGATACAGCTAAAAAATTAGTTAGTTGAACATTTTGTCGGGTGATTTCACCAAAATATTTTTGAGTCATTCAGATATTTTGTTGGACCAACTAAATATTTATTTGAACGTCCCTGCCCGAATTTTAGTTGATTCAACTGTACTTTTTTATCAGTGTGTGAAACTGACTCGGTCGGTAAAGAAATCTGTAATACAATTTTTCTCGAGGATTTTTCAACATTTTGGGGTAAACGCAAATTATTCCTCTTCATCCATCAGTTAAGGTGAAATATCGCCGCCGGTAACAAAAACTGTACTGAATTGCCGTTTTGGGACTGCAGTCCGCCGACGCAAAAGAAAATTGTCTCTCCCCGGGGAATCGGCCGACGCAGAGAAAGACAATTTTCGTTTTTCTCGGCGGTCTCGAAACGGCATTCAGTACAGTTTTTGTTACGAAAAGGGGGGCGGGGCAGGTGGGCGGCGAGTTACACCACATCATCTTAAGCAGATAATTTGGTCCTCCCTGAGGGAAGTTCAGCCCGGTTGAAAAAAGTAGATTACAGTTTTCATTACCGACCGAGCGCGTGCCCGATGAGGAAGTTCCACGTCGCTTCAAAGGCCTTTGAAGCTCAAAATTTCAAACCACTCTGAATGTCTTCGTACACCGAAATTAAAAATATGTCTCCTATAACTAACGAGACCTAAAGGGACTCTGAACGAATCGAAAATGATTTCACCCTCTGATGAATCAAAGCTTCCGAAGGTCCTTAAAAGTTAGAATATGTATGTAGCTCACCTCGCTCTGGTGTCCTCTGAGGTTGTAATTTGCCCGAAGTGGAAGTTCAGCAGCGCGTGTACGACAGTGCGAAGTTGTGAAGGTTACACCTACGAGACCCCGAGCATTTCCAGTGGCGAGCCATCCCTCCTGATAGTAATTTGTACGGTTGAGCTTCCAGCCTTCGTCCTGTGTGACAACGTATCAAGCGAATGAGAGAACGCGGAAAGCGCCGCCGCATGCCGAAGAGTTACATAG
This sequence comes from Ichneumoninae sp. A BG-2022a, assembly GCA_030522665.1. Taxonomy (NCBI): domain Eukaryota; kingdom Metazoa; phylum Arthropoda; class Insecta; order Hymenoptera; family Ichneumonidae; species Ichneumoninae sp. A BG-2022a. Next base: position 26,910 of record JAPYZC010002014.1, on the reverse strand, counting down.
TTTAGTATCGCCCACGTATGCACGGTTCGAAAATTCAATTTAAGCGAGGCGTAAAGGGGACGGAGAGCTTTTTCCGCAAAACGCTTCAGTCACATGTACGAAAAGCCCCTGGTTAAAGCCTCACGTCCGAATTCTTCGCAACCAGTGCAGGCCCTATATACGGCGAGAGTTGGCGAGCTTCCAGCGAGAAAAAAAAAATACATACGTGGTAAACTCGCGTATGCTGCGAAAAAAAAGAATAATGCGGAATTACCAGAGAGTCGGAAACGTTACGTATTCTCGGGACATAATTAAAAGGTATCCAGTGCTAAATTGATTGAGCACGTCAGCGATAAACAAAATGTCCAATCACATATGTTTTCGCATTTAACGGTATCGAGGATTCATCGATAATACAATCAACGATCCGTAATTCCCCGTGCAATGTGCCAGCCGCATCCGCCCGTCGCGTATTAATTAAATACCGGACGTGTCTGAAAATGCATAGGAATTCTGTAGAACCATCCGACATAGTCATATTTTGGTAGGGGAAAGCGGGGCAAAATGGCATAGTGTGGCAAAACGGGATAATGAGACAAAGCCCAATTTTCCAATAACTTTTGGATGGTGACAATGGTGGTAGGTGGGGCAAAACGGGTTTAAAAATCCAGATGTATTGTTGGGACAAAATGGGACATCCAAAAATTATTGCAAGATTTTTTGCCCACACTGTGCCATTTTGCCCCGGTCTCCCCAACCCGACATATCACAAAATTGTGAATTTTATTACAATTCATACAGTTGACAAATCGTTGATACGCACAATTTTCCGATTGCCGGTAAGCTCACCGAGGCCTCCGAATTTTTATTCACCGTTGCGCCCAAGTTAGGATGTTTTCTATAGACCAGAAAGTTATTCAAAATCAGAGCTTTTGCTCTGCCCGCACACGTCACTGTGTACAATAACCCGTGCGTAAAGCGGGATTTTATTTATTTTTTTCACCGAAGTGCTTTCCATTCTTGACTATCCAGGGTCCTCCCACCCTTTCGCATCTTTATCGCGAAACGGTGTATGTATATGTATGTATATATATATATATTTCGCCAGCCGTTTAAGAATACGAAGTCACGCCCGGCGACAGCGACTCGAACGGCTTGGACAGAATAATACCGTCTGGAGGAGCAGGCGCGGAGGCTCTAAATACACTTCAAGAGCGAGAGTCTTCCAGTATAGAAACGGTGGGACTATTGTGATACTGCCGAGGGGAGACGGTTTTCCTCCGCGTTTCAATGCCACTCCCGGGCCACGCTATTATGCAGCCACAGTACGATTATTCCCCAAACGATTCGAGAGACGACGATACAATTGATTGTCCACGGGATGAGAAACAACTTGCCTGCAGAAACGGCTAAATTAGCGATACACTTAAAAAAAATAATGACAATAAAAAAAACTAACCCGTTTACGAGCGAGCACGAGAGATTGCCGAAAGAGTCGCCAATCGATGGTCCAAGAGCGGAGCTCGAGGCGTCGAATTGGCGAGTCTCTTCGTCGGGTCGGTTTTCGGAAAACGGCTCTTCCGCGAGACACGTTAGCGTGATTCACGGGTACGTGAAATGGTTAAGAGGATTAGGTTTTTTTCTTTTATTTTTTGAAAGGCACGAAGAAGTGTTCACGGCTCATGGACTCGAACGATGAATCGTGTTGCTCAGGTGCCTTCGTTGCAGGAAGGGTTTCACCCTCTCCGACGTGGATCCGTCGCCGTTTCTCTTCCTCTCGGGCCACCGTCGAGTACACGCGTAGGCGTTGTTACAAGAGAGCGGTTGGGAACCCTTAGAAAAGTACACGCCGGGGGCGTGTGGACTACTAGTCGGGAAAGCCGGATGGATCGAAACAACCCTTTTGCTGTATAGCGTCGCGCTCGATCCACCCCGAAGCTCGTTTTTTCAATTTTGTTCTGCAGCTAAAGCTACTGAAGAGCTTCGACGAATCGATCCGACATGCGTCCAGCGAACACTGTTTGTTGTACGCTAATTAGCTGGTATGTAGTGGGGGTAATTTAACGGGGAGTCCACCATTTACTGCTGCCGGTGGAAAATTTGTATTCGAGGTGCGATTCGTACTATAAGTGAATTTGACTGCCGGAGGTCTCGACTTTCGATTTTCGCATAATTGGATAATCTTATCCAATGTTGGGTTTGAATTGTTAACTGATTGCATCCCTGCCAATGAATTTCGTTGATGTCTTCTGATCGGCAGTCCTGGGCGATGATAAAAGTCGGACCGGAAGGGTTGTTCAAGGGCTGAGCGAAGCTTCTATACGGTAACATCCGGAAGTAATTTGGAAAGGAGGAAGGGCTCAACCTCATCTCTGCTATTGACCGCGACCCCCCTGTTTCGTCTCAATTGCCTACCGAACCCTACGTCGAAATTCCTCATCGCCGATATTGCACAACCCTTCTACGTTAAGCCTCCACATGCGCAGACTTTGGATCCTTCGTCGTATATCCCTTTCATCCTTCCGACGATCGTCGAGACCGCGGGAGGGATAATGAAACAATAAACAGAATCAAATACGGAGAAACATAATTAGTTGTCCCAATTGACTGCGTGGCTAACTACGCTCCAGGCGATTAATCTCATTGGACAAACAAATTAGTCGGTTGAAATGGATCAATTGGTTGGCAACTGACCAATCTGTTGGACCGAGCAATTTATAGTTTGGACCGACCAATTGATAGTTTGGACCAACCAATTCATAGTTTGGACCAAACAATTCATAGTTTGGACCAACCAATTCATAATTTGGACCAACCAATTCATAGTTTGGGCCAACCAATTTATAGTTTGACCAACCAATTCATAGTTTTGACCAACCAATTCATCGTTTGGACCAACCAATTCAGCGTTTGGACCAACCAATTCATCGTTTGGATCAACCAATTCATCGTTTGGATCAACCAATTCATCGTTTGGACCAACGAATTCATACTCTGAACCGACCAACGAATTGATTGGACCGACCAATTCATTAATTGGGCCGACCAATGAATCGATTGGCCCGACAAATTAATTGTTTGGCCTGATCAAGTAAATGTTGGGCCTGATCAAGTAAATGTTTGGCCCGACCAAATGAGTCGGTTGGAGTGTATTCATCGAAACAGTTGGTTGGCTCAATCGATGATTTTTCTCCATGAACACCCAACTCTCCGTTAAATCCTGATAGAGATACCCAATCGCCAAGCATTGAAGTTGGACGTGACTGATTACCACAGTCTGCGAAGATCGTTTGCGGGTTTTTACGATGCAATGAAGCCCGGAACGTTGCGTCGCGTGGTTCCATGGATCAACGAATTATTATACCATACCGACAACGATCCTGGTTCTCGGAACATTACCGCGCGAGCCTCCGAAGATCACAGCGTTCCCCCCGAACTCAAGATTCGCCGGGATCGAAAATGATGATTGAATCCTTTACGGCCCTGCCTAATAGCCCGTGCGTCAACGACGTCATTAAGCCTCATCACGTCGCCGTATATTCCAAATAGCTTAATTCCCTTATCCCCCAGACGTACATCCACCGTTCTCCTTTCCATCCGTACTCGGCGAACCTACGCCGGCTGGTGCCTCGCCGGAGAATAGAACTTTGCGTTTACCTTTCCCGGAGCAACCGCGCTCCATCGGACTCCGAGCTTTTTCGCAGCTTCCCTCACATCTCGAGGAGCCCTCAGCGATCTCGCCACTTTGCCAGGGCCCGCTTGGACGGAAGCCGCACCACGAGAGCTTTTAGCCAGGCCGGTCGAACGCATCTCCAGTGCGGATACGTGTGTCACGAAGAGGAGATAGCTTCTGCCGGCGGGCTCTTCCTCTCTTTGCTGAGATCGGAAGAGAGTGCTGGAAGGCCACTAGAAATCGCCACTCGTCGGCTGCGGTAGGTACACGTATACGTACGTGTATACGTATATGTATACGAATACGTGCATGTCGGTAAAGCACATACATACTCCGGATACTCCAGCGTATACCTCAAGCGCCGCGCGGTCCTCCGCGGGCTGAGGGAGCTTTTCTGTCGGGACTCTCGCTCTCCGCGGCTATAAGTAGTAGGCTTTTGGAACAAAAGCTTCCGGCAATGGCTTAACGCAAGAACAATGGCCGTTTGTCTCGCTTAAATCTCAAAAGGAATCGAGATCTCCGCCCCAACCCAAGCCCCGGCCGATCTACCGTTTTCCGTGCATACCCGGACCGGGCACGTCCGAGACCCTCTGCGCTCTCCCCCGAATCCAGACGGTCCCTCCCTATCGAATTTTTTAGTCGCCTCCGGAGCTTCCCGTGACTCCGGTTCTCGCTTTTTTTCCACGAGACCGATGAGGCCAGAACTCAGACTCGCGGATCATTTTTCTCGCGGTGAGTCGGCGAAAAAAAAAACATCGGGCGAAGGACTAGCGTGCACTTGGGAAGAGAGACTGGTGGATGCTGGGCGTCAAAAATTGTTTTTCAAGCTGGCGGTCGGTTGACGTTTATATGTAGATGTGGAATTTCGACCACGCAAAGATGATTGATATTGCAACACTTTTCTCTTATCTTGCTTCCTCGTAGAGCTATATTTCATTTTTTTTAAGATAAGCTTTTTATTCAAATATTCGCGACGAGATATTACTTCTGTTCTGGTACTTGAGTTGTCTCAATGGATGCGCTGAGGAAAGCGTTCGTTCGTCGTGGAAACGGGACCGAGAAACCGAGCGGTCCGGTTAAATGGTGAGAGTCTCTTCCGTCTAAACGATTGTATAAAAAAAAATTAAATAAAAACGTTGCGAAGCGAAAAAGGAAACGCGGTCGCTGAGGAGTCGTTAACCAGTAAATTCGTGCTAATTACCCTGAAGCAAATGGGTTGGGCAGGAGCGTTGCGAGGCACTGGAAATGCACACCGTTGCACCTCGAAATGCCCGACGAGGGGGCTTCTGATGTCGGAGGCGGCGTCGCCTAATGACAGTAATTTGTTCCCAACAGAGATATTTTCGTGACTGTGCAGGCCGCGTTAGTGATATACCGTCCGGCCTGTACCGTTTACACCGCGAACACGACGTCTGAACTTCATCGGTTTTATTAAACACCATTTTTTCCCCCAAATAACTGTGAATATTTTTAGTTATTATATACTGAGAAAAGCTTACATAGTAAATAGTTCCCAGGGTGAACGTCTATATTTTATAGTGACGACAATGACCAAAAATTATAGTTGCATATATGATTATAGTTAAATCAATTGAATATATACTATCACAAACTATCTATATAGACGTCCCCTCTGAGAACTAATCGTTATAGTAGAATACCATCCTTTTTTCTCAGTGTAGTCGCTGATTCCCAATTCTCAACTTCAAATTTCTCTCCATTCACGAATAAATCATTATCTTACTATTTTTCCATCAATTACACAACCCTTTGAGCAAACTCGTTCGTAAAAAGACAAAAAAAAAAACGAATGATTTTACCCAGTAAAATTTAGTTCCCTCTGTCGCGTTACGTTTTAATAGGACAGCAGTGTAGGAAAAGGACCATTATTGCCCTCCCCCGAGGCTAATACGCCGGTGAATTTTAGTGTGGCTCGTCAAGAACCTTGAGGTCGCGCGTGGCGGAAGTTGTTATGAAATATCGAGCGTGTACATAATTGCCGGAGTTATCGAAGCTCCGCGTATCGTGGGTGCTGCAACGTTTGGAGGGGGTGAGGGGGCGAGGGGGGTTTGGGTATAAAATCGCACCCCTTCCACGTGCCTATCCCTATTCCGGGCTGTTCCGTTCGCGAGGAAAGCACGTTGCAGAAACACGCGCTCCCGGCCCACGGTCCCGTTTCCAATTTCGAGGTAAAAGCGCTCGAGGGGAAAATACGAGGGTTGAAACCCGCGCCGGGGCACTCTCCACCCTCTCTTATGCTTCTCCGGGCCCCTCCTATTTTTTTTTTATTTTTGTTCGCGCCATCCCTTGTTCCCATGCTACTCTATCGCCGCAACCCTCGCGCACTCTCGTTTCCTCCCTTTTGCTTTCTCTTCTCTCGCCCGTCAGCCACCGAAGCGTACAACACGCATCCCCTGCATTTATCCTGGCCCGGGGTCCTCTCCGTCCTCCGCAAGGTACCAGTACTTGCCCTCCCGCGAGCCCCGCACTCTCGCCTCCGTGCACGCGCATCTCCATATAATTACGGTATGACTTTCGCGGCGGGGCGTCCGCCTCCTCCGCTCTTTGCAACCCGGTATCCACGTGATACGCGGCGTATGAAAAATAAATTAAAGAAAGTTTCCACCGCCGTTAATTAAGAGGCTGTTTACTCGAATATGAATCTCGTGGAAATAAGCGAACTTCGTTACGAAGGCAATTTTTTACTTTTTTTTTCTTCAATTTTTGTGGGTTTTTTTTTTTAATCTCATTTTTGGCTCTCTGTGGATGTTACTTAGAGGCGACCTTTCACGGAGCAGCAATCGTTGGTGAGGAACTTCGGTCGAGCGGAGCATGAAACCGAAAAGGTTTGTTCGCGTTTTGCTATGTTCCGCTCGAATTCGGGATAAAACATCTGTCGGATGCGTACTCAGGGTTATAAAATGCATCGAAATATTTCGGGTAGAAGATTCTTCGGAAGCTTTCAATTTTTCGCCAGAAATTGCGACGGTACGCCGCCTTTGACATGTTTTTTTTTCACGTTCTGCGTTGTCGTGTAAAGACCGAAAAAATAGGGTTCGGAATATCCGTCGAACATCATCCGTCTTGTGCATTTTTCCCATAAATTCTTTGGAAATTCCCCGGAATTTCAAGAGATTCCGTCAGGAAGCGAAGTTATCGCTGTTTGAGTATACCAAAAAAGGGAATTTTTTTTTGCCAAATTGATGACAAATGATTATTTTTTGTTACCTGGAAAAAAACACCAATTTTTAACCATCTCTTGCCTCTTCCACTCTCAAATCTGATGCTTCTTCTAATGTAAAATAGAAAACGAAAAAAATCTATATTGCGGTTTTTTTTTTCGTCCACCGCGTAGCGACCCTTCGAGCGACAGCAATGAGACGTCGAGAATCCTACAGCCTGGGGAATGCGCCAGTATCTTGGCGTCGCGGGGGTTAAATACAATGGGTCGAATCCAGTGAAGTGGTACTAAAATTGGGGTGGCTTCCAGCCTCGAGTGAGCCGGCAAGTGAGAGATCCTCGAGAAAGTCATCTTCAGCGAATGGACAAACGAGAGCTGTGCACAAGGGTCCCGGTGTATAAGCATCACTAGATGCTCTTGAAAAAAAAAAAAATTCTCATTTGTCCCCCTCCATTTGTTTGGGAGGGGCGACCCAATCTCGGCTTTCATGTTGTTTCAAGAATTTCACGGAGATTCTGTCCCGCCGGTGTATCAAATGTTATCGCATCGGTTTACATTTTATATGCGGTACGTACGTCCGTTAGTTTCGTTTCCAATACCGTTCGAAGTCGCTTCTGCTCGCTGACTCGGGAGCGAATATTCTTTTCTCCGCGATCCTAGCGTGCCGTGCACAATTTTTATCCGGACAATAGGTCTGTATACCGGAGAGAGATATGTGAAGGTAGCCACGTGTGTCTGCGTGTGTGTGTGCACCGCGTACACGGTGAATGCGGAGTTACGGTCTTCAATAATGACGCTATCGATTCAGGTGAGATCCGTATAATGCAAGCACGCTGCTCTCTCCGCCAGTGGAATGGGAGTTGTTCGCCGGTGCATGCGTATGCAGACGATGTACGTGTACACGGTGTGGAGCAGACGAAAGCATGAGATGAGGGAAGCTCTCGTACTGCCTCGGGGACACGTGCAGCATCCTCGTCTCGTCACGGCGTACTATCTACACTCAACAAATCCATCGCAATTTTTTTTTCCTTTTTGTAATGCAATTTTATTTTCACCATTCACGTTCGATCTCCAAAGTTGAAAATTCCGAGTTCGATCTCCCAATCCTTTCTATCTTGAGAAACCATTTCAACCTCGAATATCCTCGAGCTTCTATTCTCGGATTTTCCGACGAAAGACTCTCTCACGGGGTTCCCCGTTATCTCCGTGCAGCCCTAACAAAATTAGCATGCATAATTGATTAAATCTGTCCGCTGTTTGGTAGCCGTTCGAGAAATAACCTTAGCGAACACGCCCCATTTAGGTGTAATTTCTATGGTAATACGCTCGGTTGTACAAGCAAGGGTCCTCGGATGTTATCAAACGGATGGACGCTCGCTTCTGCCAGGGACAGGAGGTGGCTTGGATAGGGTTGCGCCGAAGCGCATATGCGGTGGGATTCCAGCTGATCAGAACGGCGGAGGTGTGCGAGGTGGATCGGACTCGGTGGCAGGGCTGGCAGGGTCGAAGAAACGAAGGCACAGCGTTTTAGGCGCCAGATTTTCAGTCAACTTTTGTGAGCTGAAAAAAAATGTTTTATACAAAATTTTGGGCTCTCAACCTCATTCCGTGAAAGGTTCGTGCAGACATGCAACGCAGTAAGGAAAATCACGCTTAAGAAAAAAATTGCCCTCTGCGTTACAATATTTGTTAGGTACGTTATGACGTCTCATTAGATAGCTGGCCGGAGTTTGTACAGGTGTTACACAGGACGGTGTGAGGGGACAATGATGGTGCAAAAGTAGAGAAAGGAAGTTTTTCCACTTGAGAAAAACGTTGCCCACTATTCCCTCTAGCGTTTCACTATTCCCCGCATCTGTGTGTCTTTCCCCTTCAATAAGTCGTCTCTCCCTAGCCTAGATATTCCTGCGAGGTGGCCCATGATTGTATGTCCTTGCTCAAAGTCTACAGAACACACAGGACCATGGCCCTATGTGTGTTGCCAGTCCAGCCTTGGACGCTGGATGCTCACCCATGAAAGGCGACGACCCTTGATAATGGAGCAACGTTGCCGGGGCTACGCGCCGTGTGTTTCCTCTTGTGCATCTTCCTCCGGAGTCAATCCTGCGTGTTCTCCACGCACTACACCTACTGCGACGGGCAGCGGACTGCCGCATACGGATATCCGATATCCAAACGACCAAACATTTGCGAGCCTCTCCGTCGAGTTGCTCGACCCACACGCCAAATTGCTCGATTCGCCAGTTCATACGTTGTGCATACTGTCGCGAGCACCGCTGACTGCGGATTCGATCGACGAAAACGATGCGGAACAGCGGAGCCGTTGCCTCGCAGAAATCCTGTATTGTACACTGGTGGGACAGTTTCGGAGCACACACGTGGCCAGTGTGTACCACTCAGCGGCAGGAAATTAATGAAATTCGGGCCAATCGAGTCCGCACCGGAAGGGCCGAAATTATGAAATGGCTTCGGTAATTTGATTATTTTTCGAAGCGCCGGGAGGAGTAGCGGATGAGCTCGTATCGGAGTCGTGACTAGTCGCGCTACAGTTCCCTTGATTATTTTCGATTAGAGGCGATGGAGGGGTCGTACGGGGTCTGAGAGGGAAAAAATTACGGAGGAAACAGGGCGGAAGTGACGCGAAAGCTCGCAAGCTTCTTGCCGGCGAAACAAGTTCATCGTCGGTACACGGTAAAACCCCGGGTGAGTTACGGGTACCGATGCTCGTTCATGATCCACTTTTCGGACACTACTCCAATACTGTCACGAATCTTGTTAGAGCAAAGCTAACATTCACTCTCGAAATCGTATCCACTATAATGGACACTTCAATTATCAATTCCACTGGTCCATTTGGCCCGTCTTGTTATTTTCAATCACAATCGAAATTCTTTCCGATTTATTAACGATCAATCGGTGTGCTTTGGAAAGTAGGAGCTAAACTTGAGGTTGGTTTTAGCGATAAAAAAAAGATTTGTTCAACACCGACTAAGAACTGCTTAATACTTGGGACGCTTTTAACCATCGGAGCATCGGTACCTTTGCCTTGCGCCATTGGATGGAAGGCTCGATCTATCTGCTTGGCAAGTGACGAACGATAAAGGGCACATCGCTGTGATGGCTCTTCTCACGGTAGAGAGCAAAGTGTCTATGGATCGTAGGATGTTATACACGGGGGGGAGTCTGCAGTAAAACAGGAAGTCGTCTAGTTGCGACGGTTGAAAGGACCCACTCGAGACACACCGCAGCCGCGATCTTCATCTTCAGAGAGTGTGCTACACGATAGGACCCTCCAAACTTCCGGAGCGAAACCCCTTCGGACTCGCTCCTTTATGCTCCTTTACTCCCTTTATAGTCTCTCGCACGGTAAGCCCGTCGTGCCTCACCTGCTGGGAGAACATTCTGGGGGCGCAGAACGGGGAATGTTTATTACAGCTATCCGACGCCACGACGCTAATCGTCGATAATCGCCAACTTGAAACTGTATCCCTCGAACAAGATTAGAGCGCACCGGTTCATGTGAATCATCGACATCGAATTTGGTATAAAACACTCCCGCTACTGGCGCGTTGATTAATTCTGACCCGAATCCAGATTACATTTGAACAGACGATTAGTAACTAACTTTTTTTTTCGCTATGTAATTTTTATACTCTCGATCATACATGTACACGGTAAAAAAGATTCGTTTTACAAACGTTACTTTCCAGAAAAACCTCTACAATTATTTTTTCTCGCCAATAACACAATTACTTTTTGTTTACCTTTCGCTGACAGAAAAACTCGTTAAATTAGCAAGAAAAAAGTATTGCGGACTTTTGTGAATAAGAAATGTGGAGATAAACGGACAAACTTTCTTTAACCCGTACAGGCCGAGTTACCGAGCAAAAAAAAAAAAAAAAAAAAAAAAAAAAAAAAAAAAAAAAAAAAAAAAAAAAAAAAAAAAAAAAAAAAAAAAAAAAAAAAAAAAAAAAAAAAAATTGTGTCCGATATAAAAAAAGGTGTACATCCAACGCAAAGAATCCGATGATTTGTTCCACCTCAGATCCGTTAACAAGAATAATAGTACGGAGTAAAATAAAAACGGCTACGCTACGCCGAGGTACCAAAGGAATTTACGATCTATCCTTCTCAACTATGCCGTCTCGGCCCGTTCCATCTTCTATTCCCATTGGACCCTGGCACAATTGCCCTCTCGTGAATCCCCAGAAGCATTTGCCGCTTCTCCGCACCACTCTCTGCCTATACATCACTATACCAATATATATAAATATATATATATGTATATATATATACAGTGTAGTTCAATCTCCGAAGATTCCCTTTGATCTTACTTCCCTCCGGCGTTATCAAGCCCGCCCGATTCCCGAATTCTCCCTATATTTGCCGGTCTGTATGACGTCCCATCTATATAGTACATACTTCCGCGGTCAGTGCATCCCTCCACGGATCCCGCAAATAATTGGCCCAGTTCAAAGGATCACGGGGAGCTTGGATCACAGAGAATTTTCAAACGTTTCTCTCCGCTAAATTTTATATATATATATATATATATTCGGGATGTTTTCCCAATAGCCAAGAGCGCGGGTGAATCAGCGGATGGGATAGGGGGGGGGGGGGGGGGTGTTGAGTGAGTGGACGATAAAGTTTTGTAATTTACCTCCGGTAATTCGTCCGGCACCTTTCCCATCCAGCTGAGCGAGAGGATGTTGCAATCACACTTGGCGTTGCTGTTCTTCTCGAAATGCAAATGCATTTTTGTGCAGTCACTTCACGCAGGCCCATCAAACGGACGTTGATTGTACTTTATCGTTACGGTTACGTCGACTATATATTCGAGTAAAAATAATTTATTTTTTGTACATTTACATATACCGATCGAACGATGACGATATTACTTTGTCGTATTTATTATTTCGTTGCTCGTGCTGAGGCTCGATGTCGTCGTCGAGTTCTCGAGCTTTCGCAACGGAGTCATTCGCAGACGGTACTCGCGTTCACTGTTCCCGGCGGTTCGTGGAAAAGCTCCCAGTCACTCGATGGCTTAGGCTGCGTCGTCAATGCACGTGCACTTCGTCGTCGGTGTACGGGAGGATGAAAAATAAAACGTAAAACAAAAACAACCGCCACTCGAATTTTATTCAGCGAGAAATATGAGTTTCGTGTTATTTATTGTTATAATTTATGTTAACAATTTTAAAAAAGGCGCGTACAACCCGCGCGTCTATTTATTTCTCGTATAAAAAAAGCTCCGACCGCAGAATTTACCGCGCGCGATGCGAATTTTTTTCGGCAGGTGATTTTTTTGTTGTTTTATTTAATTATTTTTTTTTTTTTATCGAACGTTGTGCGACGACCGTGAGTTTCGCGAGGAAGCTCCGTGGCGAGTCGACGATTCGCTTCGTGCTTCCGGTGTCTCCTCTTTAGTCATTTGTTTCTCATCGTTGACGCCATTTTGCCGCCGTCGCCGCCTCCACTTTCTCTCCGAGTCGCTCGTTCACCACCATCGCCAACGAGGGATATAAAACTTGGTGAGCTTCTGGCGCGGCCGAATGTGGCACTGAAAGCTCGCTCGTGACACGAGGCACTCCGTGCCCCCTTCCCCTCCCCTCCCGCCGGCTTTCCCAGTTTATTGATTATGTTTTCGGATTGCAGCTAAAGGGACCCCTGACGGTAAATTCCCTCACTATATTCGATGCAAGCTCCCGTAGCGTCGGGACGCTTTTACTCTTCATATATTTACAATCCTACTTGCGCTGTGATACGATAATAAATTGCGCCGCTGTTTTAACTGCAGTGCAGTTATATAAATAGATTTTTTTTTTTCTTTTTAGTCTATGTTAACAGCGTCGGCGTGTTGATTAAAATAATCTTTCATTAAGGGTTGAGAATTAACATTAATGCCGGAATTATAAACACTTTTTACGGAGAATTAGTCCAAATGTACCTTTGTTATTAAATAATTTAGCTTATTTATCTACAGTCATTATTATGGCATTTTTAAGTGATAGAGATAGCGTGAAGACAAGCTCAATGGTACCAAATCAGCGATGAGCATGGAGCATTACCTACAATCTTTCCCAACACGATTTATTCTTGTTGTGCCTTTAGTTGATCGAGAGCCAGTTATATACAGGTTTCGTTTTTATCTCGTTCAAAGCGAGACAATTTGATTTTCGACATTAATAGTTAAGAGTCGTAAATAAACACGAATATCTTGTGGTAGGTAACTATCTTGTCCTCGGAGAACTCGCGCATCTCCGGAAATGTGAAACACCGCAGTCGGTAATGATTTCTTATCGACCGTTCAAAAATAATCCGCAAAGTCGAGTAGATTTTTTTTAAATTCTTTACTTGGAATAATTCTCCCGTCCAGCCGATACAGATCGGTTATTTAGATTATAATATTCATATCTACATTAAGTAAACATTAAAGTACTGAATGAAAAATACTCATATAAAAGGCTTCGTACAGTCGTACAGACGCAAAAATTGAACCTTCACTGCACCTACCGGTCGAAGGTCGAAGTTCGCAACCGGCGACGGCCATCGCGCGGCGAGTGGCGATATAAAAATAATTTCTTTCTCAGTCTCGACATATCGTCGGTGTTCTCTCGAGTTGCAAAGTTGTATCGTGTGCGGTGATCTTGAATAATTCGCATTCGGGTTTTCAACATGGATTATAAATCCGAGCAGCACGATGAGATCGAAGCCTTGGATTCTATCTACTGCGGAGAGCTCGAAAGTAAGTTGTTGTTATATTTACGTTTGACGTTCTTAACCTCACATTCTACGCACGTTGCTTTCACCTTTTTTGTCACTAATAAATGTATGTTTCGTAGGCCTTTTATCATCACTGCATTTCACCCATACACCGACTCATAAATGACCCAAGTGAATGCACCAATTTTGTGTCTTGCACGGTGATTTCTCGCATGAATGGCCCAAATGAATGCACCAATTTTCTGTTAACTCGCGACACTACTTGTTTTATTATTCATCGTACACAGTAAAAAATAATTTGGTGAAATTGCGATACGAAATTTCGTAAAAATAATTTTGTTAAATAAGTGACAAGCTCGTTTGTTCAGGTTTGAATATACAAACTTCTCCTTTCATTTCCCGTGTCATTAACATTTTTGGTTTATACTTTTTTTTGTGAAACTAGAGCCGAATGGTACTATCGGAAAATTAACATACAAAAAGATTGTGGACATTTGTGGACAATACGTTGTTGTAAAAAGTAAAAACTTTTTTTACTGTGTACGTTGTGTCTCGCATGGTAATTTTTTGCATGATGTATCTAAACTCTGTTGTGTTTTTAGTGTTGGTTTTAGTTTCTGTTTCCTTGAGTCATTGAGTGTTATGTACCATGAAAGCTGAAGCTTTCACAGACTTTTTTTGTAAGCTCTAACACAGTTTGTAATTTAAGCATGCTGACGAGATGACAATATTTTTACAATGTAGCGTGTACTTTTTTCTAGTCCTGGAGACGGAACCATATTACAAATTTATGCTCGCAATCAAGTCCGATGAATATGAGCCGGAATCCAACAACGGATTGTCCTGCAAGTTGGAATTCACTTATACACCAAAGTATCCTGAAGTGCCGTTAATAGTGCAAATTGACGAGCCGGGGAATTTTGGGGATGGTGATGAGGCTAAGCTCAAGGAACACCTGGCCGAACAGATGGAGGAGAATTTGGGTATGGTGATGGTCTTCACACTGGTCAGCGCCGCCCAAGAGTGGCTTAACGTTCAGTGGGACAGAATAAAGTTGCATAGGGAAGAGAGCGCAGCTAAGAAATTGATAGAGGAGGAAGAGGCGGAGAGGGTAATGATAAAGCAAATATACTTTATACTATAATAAATACTAAATAATACTACAATGATAAACAGTTGTATGGAATTTAATGTACTGGTACTGGAAGGCTTTATGCATAAACTGATATATTAAATTTCATGTATAACTGTGAGGAAAAATTAATGTACAGTATATGAAAAACTTTTGAAATACATTTAATTTAATAATTTACTTTACTTTTACTGTAAAAGCCCATTAATGTTTCATTACAAGTGTACATTACATTTAATGTACCAGTTTTTGCATAAAAACTTTCAGTCGAGTGCATTCAATTTTCAATTCTGTTTAACACTGTAGGTAACAATAAATATGAAACAGTACTAGATAATAATAAACTTTTTTTATGGACCTTAGGGGAACCGCAATCCCAACACGTTGGTAGTAATGCATTTTATCTTTGTAGAAAAGGTTCGAAGGCACGAGAGTAACGGTCGAGACGTTTATGACCTGGAAGGAGAAGTTTGATGAAGAAATGGGTCACACGAAAAGGCGAGAATTAGCGGCGTTGCAGGGCAAAAAATTGACCGGCAGAGAACTCTTCATGACCGACAAGACTCTCGACCAGTCGGATCTCAAGTTCCTTGACGACGGTGAGAAATCTCATTCCGAGCGTCGTCATATATGTTTTGTTCTGAATGTTGTCGGTATAATTTTTATTTTTTAATTTTTAAGGAGACGCGGTCAAGGTCGACGAGAGTTTGTTCCAAAATCTCGACGATTTGGATCTGGACGACGAGGAAGACGAGGACGACCCCGATTTCGATCCGCTCAATCTCTCTGACGACAGTGCCTGAATAGTTTGGTGCCTAGGAGGATACATGAGTTTTTATAATTAATCGAATACGCTGGCTCCCGTTCACGGAGAGTCGGTCGTCGTTATTCGAGTCGAATGAATGCGCGTGCGAAATTATGCTTGAATCTGCCAGGATCACGATAATTCTGTAAATAGCCGTATATACGAAATATGTTTACGTTCATAAAAACTTTGTTTATGGAAACTCGCCTCTCACGTTCTTTGAAATGCATGCAATCCCGTTACAAAGTGGTGCGTGGCTTCGAAGTAAAAGTGAATAGTATATTATGCTACAAAGGAGAGGAGTGTGCGATTTTCGCAGAGTGTGAAGTTTACCTCGCTTCGCCCGGACGGAAATCACACGAGGTGAAAATTCGCTCCCTCCCATGTAGCCTGCAATACTTTTTTCTGACTTCGGTAAAATAACCATATTTCTTGCGTCGCAAAATCGTCATATTCGCCAAACCCTCCAGAAGGAGTAATGAGCGGTATTACTCTCTAGGGAGTAATGAAACGGTACTGCGCATGCGCGCTGGTTAATAATGATCATTGCTCAATAGAAGGCGATTTTGTGCCCGTGTTGCACGCATCGAATGTGATTATTAAAATAACCACATTCCGACGTTAAATCGGGGACATTTTTTTTTTTCAGGTACCAAAGCAAACAACAAAGCTCAGCATGTTTCTCCACATTTCATTTATTATTGAACGTTGAAACACAGTTTCATTTTATCCAGGCAACAAATCCTATTAGTTAGATCGCACATTATAAATACACGACTCTTCGACATATGTACTTTCAACGAGCGGTTGAAGATCGCATCTATACATGACAATAATGCGAAAATGCCCGTATCAGCGTTTTAACGCGCATAGAGGAATTATCAGATACCGTTGGGCCGCCCAAGAAACTCCGGTGTCACAAACTTATTTCGATGTTTTCGTCCAACAATAATAATTATCATACATTCGCGGCTCAGGAACACTCTTTCGAGAAAAAAATTTACGGCTCGCGTGCGCCTTCGTCTCAATATATATGCTAACAATATAGTATAATGTAAGTTTACAAGGACGCGCCTCGCCGTACGTAGAAAAAATACTGTTGTCACAAAAATTCCGTAAAATAACGAAGGCCCGTCTTCGAAGAACCCCCTTTCGGTATTACAGAAAAATAACTTATTCATTTTTTTTTTGGTTTCTCGTTTGTTTCTTGTTTTTTTCAGCTCTATGACGGTCAATTGAAAATTACACGACGATGGCAATTAAGCTATATTTCAGACCGGTGGCAAATAGAGTCGGTTTTTGCGAAGGACGCCTTTCCTAATGACCCGTGTACGAGACCTATCGCCGTTCGGTAAGTTTGACAAATTTGTTGAATCGTTCGAGGATTATCGTGGGAAAAAAACACAAAATCGATAAAAAATAAATAAGTACAAGGTTGATAAATGGATTGATGAATGATAAACTTGAGTCTAGACATTTATATAATGATAATTAACTAAAGCTCGCGGCTTTTTGCTCACTGTTGCTTCTTTTGTTTCTTTTCTTTTCTCATTCGTTAATACCGACGCCGTCGTCTCATAAATATAATCCACAAAATCAATCTAAAACGCCTTTGCGTATAGGAAACTGGTCTTCCCTTTCTTTAGACTCTCCAACGCGTCATAATCTGTTGGGAGAAGAATACTGTTAGTTAATAAGGTTCATATACAATTTCCTTTTTTTTTTTTGCTTATCAACAATTGTCTACGGCTTAGCCAAGTGTCTGTGTGCATACTTTTCGGCGTTCCCATTACCTCGTCCCCATGCTCGATGTTATATATTACAGTGCGACTACGATGGACACTTGGCTACACCTCACATTTATGCCATCTAACAGAGCCAGATTTTAGAGAACCATTGCATTCATTGAAAGAGAGATTATTTGCAAGTGCTAGACGTTGACAAGCTAGTGCCGCCCACTGAGAAATTAGATTAAACCAAAAATCTTTTTACAGTGCATTCGTTTTTTTAAAGATGATAAAACCTAGTAGCCATCACAAAATATAGCGTGCGCAAGTATATGAAAGCATTCGAGTAGGTGCTCCGAGTCTTTTCACGGAAATCGTACTCTTCAAACGAGAATATACATAATTACAGTAAAACTTGTTTAAGATTAAAAATTCCTCAGTTCGTGAGTTGAAGTAGAAAAGAAAGTTACAACAAAAATTCATAGCATCAAGCTTTATGTTGGCTTTGGTTTGCTTGTTTTTTTAACGGTACCATCGAAAGTCATCTCTGAAGTCTGGGAATATTCGGTGGTAAGGATTTCTTTTTATCATGCGACGGTAATTTTCCGGTGGGCAGCGGAGGAGTCGGAGGCGGTGTAGGATTCGGCGTGGGTAAGGTAACGGGTGTTTTTTCGAGGCTATCGTCCGTCCAAGACCAGTCAGGCAGCCTGAGAAATTTCGTTAAATATGATCTTAGGTATCGATTCACGACCATACTGTGCGTGGCACTTCGTTTTTTGATCTTTTTTTTTGGCTTCGTCCTCCGAGTTTGACATACAAACGAATAATTTTTTTGTAAATCCACCATACGTTAAAATAAAAAAGAATTAAAATCAATGCCACCGAGCCGACGATTCGAAGTGTTATGGCAACGTAAATTCGTCACCGCCGCGAGTCTCGAACGTGCGCCAATGCATTATAATGACTGTCTCGTGTACTTATGAGTGATGAATCGAGCCGAGATATTTTGTTTTCTTTCTGATGATTCTCGTTAAACTCGTAGAAAATTTGAAACATCATAATCAACATTTAACAGTTCGGGTGATATTGCTATTCTGTATTAACGATAATAATTACGTTCTGTTACCAGCCGGTTGAATTGGCTACAGATGTTTTAAATCATGACGGATTTTTATATGTTCTCTGGAAAAGAAAGAAAGTTAAGCAATTTTCAGCCGGTTGAGCTTTTTTTTGGTATTCGATTATTGCTTCAGCTAAATTTACATGTAGTTATAGAAACAAACACGCAAAAAATAGGGATTATGGTGCAAGTCAATATTACATCGTGTGAGATGCAGAGTATAGTTGGGTTTTTTTTTTCTTGACTTCTCATTGAACATTTTGGTGCGTGTGTGGGGGAAAACAACGTAAAAGTATTCGTCGAGCTAAGCGCTGGAAAGCGTTAAAAAAAGTATAAGAAAAACTCGTAGAATAATTGTTAATGCGATCAGTCACGGATAAGCGATGCGTTAATTGGATAAGAAAATATATAGTGAAAACATGAATCATTCGGTGCGTTCATCTACCTGCATTCTCTCTACAACATATCAATTAATTAACAGTGTACGATCTACGACTACAAATTAATCGTAACTCTACCAGCTACTGACAATTTTTCTAACGACCAGCATCACCCTGTAACCACCTCCCTCGTCTACTCCAAAATATCTTTCTACAACTCGATCGTGCACGACAAAATCTTTCGAACGTTCGACATCAACAACTACATGATTGTTTTTTTATGCTTCGTTAACAAACATCAAGGAAAACATTTTTTTTAAATTGATAATCTATCGTCTACTTACTTCTCGGGTATCGCGCGCGGTTTCGCGTAATCGCCGGGCCAGTCGTACAGATTTGGCAGTGGACTGTCGTAGTTGGCGTTGTACATTTTATTGACGATGAATTGCCGCTTGTCCTTCGGCTCGGGATATTCACTCGCCAAGCCACCTGTTTCACGATGATTTTTTGTCATAAAGTCTCAGAATATCAAAAGTTTACCTTGCAATTTTTCATAATTTATCGTTTGACTCACACTGTCCGTAAGCGTAATCGGCAATTCTGACGGCGATGTCGATCGAACACTCGCGAATAGTTGCCAATGGTGGATAGAGACTTCCGACCGCGAGATCTTCGTCGGTAACGTGATCGGCGACAGCCTGAGCCGATATCAGGAACAACTCTTCGGTTATGTGATGAACACCGGTGGCGATTACACCGAGAGCTATCCCCGGGAATATGTAAGCGTTGTTTCCCTGTCCAGGCTTGTAGATCTTACCGTTGTACTTTATGTCGCCGAATGGCGATCCCGACGAGAATATGCAGCGACCCTTTTCGACGAATCAAATTCACCATCCCGTCGATTAAAAATGACTATGCAATTTTTTTTGTAACACATGCACAAAAAGCCCCACTTTTCGTGCATGTAACGCATGGCGAAAGTGACACTGTTTAGTAAGGTGTGCAAGAATAATACTGCGCATGCGCAAATCTCACCAGTTACTTTTTCGCACGCTTTTGTATTCGCTACACGCATAAAAAGTGAGAGTTTTTGTGCATTTGTTACAAAATAGTACATTATGATACAAGTGCGATAAAACTTTTTCTGATAAGTGTGAGTATGCAGTACGAGCCGAAGGCGAGTCTTGCAAGCACACGGGTTGAGAAGACGTTTTTCGCACGAGTATCGTAAACAATTTAAACTGTAACATAAAAGCAAAACTGCAATTTTTGCACCAACTGAAAAATATACTATTTTTGTTTCATTTTTCTTTTCAATGTAATTTACCTCTGTGTTGTCGTAAGCTTGTTGTGCGGTACATTCGGCTTTGCTGGTTGGATTGCTCAGAGCAAAGATTAACGGTCTTTCGTTGTTTTTCGCCATTTCTTGGAGCACCTCGGTAGTGAAGGCTCCGGCGGCCGCCGACGCGCCTGTCGATTTAATTCGACTGTAGAGAAAAATCGTTATACTTCCGGTCGTGCTGTGAATACTTACCAATCAGTACAGTTGGCTTTATCTCTCTGACGACTTCGATGAGAGTTTTCATTGATTTGTGATCTTTGGCGTACCATACTTTGTGACCGTCCAGATTACCCTCGCTTCTGCCCTTCGTCAGAAGACCGTCGATGTCCATCATCCATATGTTGTTGCGGGCCTGCTCCTGCGTGCAGCCGTCGACCTCCATAGCTTTCACACAGAGATCGGCTATTCCGATGGCAGCCTGCAATTTTTTTTAGAGGATCGATAGAGCTCCCAAATAATTACCCCTCAAGTTTTCTCCATCGATCGCAGCAGATAATATTTTGGGAGCCAAAGATACGAACCTCACCGGCACCCAGAAAGACAAATTTGTTGTCCGACATTTTTCTCTTGGTTACTCTCTCCGAAGCGAGAATTCCAGCTACGGCTACTGCCGCAGTGCCCTGTATGTCGTCATTGAAGGTACAATACTTGTCTCTGTACTTGTCGAGAAACCGGAAAGCGTTGTGGTTTCCAAAATCTTCAAACTGCAAAGATAAAATTATCGTTCGGTCACAAAAAACGTTGTAAAATGAACACTTTGGGCGTGAACATTCCTATTGAAAAAAGGAAGATATTTGTTAAAAAAAATTGTCGTTTCGACGTTGCAAATATTGCATTATGCATCAAAGGGTTGAAAAAAAGAGAAAAATCGTTTTGGCAATAATCGTGTGAATTAGCCCCATATTTCACTCATATATTTTGTTTACCTGGATGAGCACGTTCTGCCCGTACTTCTTGACGCAGGCAGCCATGAATTCGTCGATGAGCTCGTCGTACTCGCCGCCCTGGCTTCTCGGCTTGTTCAAGCCGATGTAGTGAGGATCGTCCCTGAGTTGTTCGTTGTTTGTACCAACGTCGATAGTTATCGGAAGGCATTGATGAGGTTTTATGCCGGCCAGAGCTGTGTACAGGGCGAGCTTTCCAACGGGTATACCCATACCGCAAGCTCCAAGGTCACCGAGACCCAATATCCTCTCGCCGTCGGTGACGCAAATTGCGCGTACCGATTGTTCCGGCCAATTGTTGAGGATCTCGTAGATGTGACCCTTGTCGAATATCGTGATGAACAGACCACGTGGACGACGATAAATGACACCGAACTTCTGGCAAGCCAGACCGACCGTCGGTGTGTAGACAATCGGCATCATCTGCTCGATGTTCTCGCTCAGCAGGCGAAAGAACAAACGCTCGTTTCTCTCCTGCGGTATGAAATATAATCGACTGTTTAGTTTTTTTAAGTTACGAATAAAAAAAACGTGTCGATAAGAATAAAATTCAGCTCACCTGCAATTCCACAAGGTAGAGATAACGATTGAGATCCTCGGTATATTTCATCACCGAGGCTTTGCAGAGAGCCAGCTGTTCATCCTGGGTCTTGAATCTGGGCGGTTGGAGACCGTGGATACCCAGATTTATTCTCTCTTTGAGGGTGAACGCGAGACCCTGAAGCATCGATTGGACATCGTTAGTTTCTTATATCAGATTATACCATGTACACTCCGGAGGACTCGAGGCGCGAACAATTGGCTTGATTTAACCCTTTCAAGGCTGATTTACAATTGATCAAGAATAAAATAAAATAAAAATACACCGCGATCTATAGCAAGGGTTTATTATTAGAGTGGAATCAATTTCATTGCAGTTTCATTGCTAAAATTCAACCATTAGCAAATTTAGCTTATGGAATACAACAAATTCGATTCCATGAGCGAAAACTTTATAATTGGAAGCTTTAGCCCATAGAATGGAATACCTAATGGTTGAATTTAAAAAATAATTAAAAAATAAAAAATTAATGTTTGATGTTCCATTCGATGCACCTTGTTGAGTCGCGGATCCCTCAGATGTCCGATACCCTTGACCATGTTGATGGGCACGACGTCGCCGGAGATCTCGTGAATCTCTCTCTGCTGAACGTCCTTGATCGCCGGATGGGAGGGTGGAAGCGCCCGCGCCCAAGTTCCCGCGCCATTTCGGGACGACCTGTATAAACACAATTGAATGGAATTAAGCGAAACTCTTAAACGACCATTATTAATCTAATTGCCGAAAAGTCAACGATACTCGTGGGATAATTAACGAATTTCGACGACTCTCGCAGTCGTGAAAAGCGCTTTTAACTCATGCTACCTCCGCAAAACGTCGCGCGGTTACGTCAACGCAGTTGGGCAGTGAAATTGTTGAGGTAGGTCTCGGAATTCGAGATGACGCAAAGCCAAGTTGCGACTTTGTGACTTTGTCACTCTATACGAATAAACCTAATTGTACATAGGTGCGTTGTACTAGTTGAGGCGCGTGCCAAACTACTTGTTGCGTCCTATTTGCTCACGT
This sequence comes from Ichneumoninae sp. A BG-2022a, assembly GCA_030522665.1. Lineage (NCBI taxonomy): Eukaryota > Metazoa > Arthropoda > Insecta > Hymenoptera > Ichneumonidae > Ichneumoninae sp. A BG-2022a. The sequence continues at coordinate 4,298 of JAPYZC010002014.1, read as the reverse complement.
TGGGTTTCCATCACAGTCTCGCGAAGGTCGTTTAGCTACGACCGGCACTACATAGTCGCCCGAACGTCGTTAAGTAGGTGCGGCTGACACTACATAGACGCCCGTTGATCCGAGCGACCATTCCAACTTTATTGTGTCAGAGAATCGCCGCGGAATTAATTTGGGGACGCCTCCGTCATATTCGGTAACGTAACATCCCAAGGGACACTGATAAAAAATGCAATTGAGTCAACGAAATATTCGGGCATTGACGTTCAAATAAATATTCAGTTGGTCGAACAAAATATTTTAATGCCTCAAAAATATTTTAGTGAAATCATCAAAAAAATTGTTGAACTAACCAATCTTTTAGCTGTACCAATAAAATATTTATTTCAACGCCCCTGCTCGAATGTTTAGTTGGTTCAACCGTATTTTTTTATCAGTGGACTTTTGCATGACTAATGGGACTTGCCCGAAAAGCTGGAGTCAGCCCCACCTTCCTTGACTCTCTACAGTAGAAACTCGCTTATTCGACCTTCGATCAATCGACCGTCCGCGTTATCCGAGGTGTAGCTCGGATAATACAGGAAACGCGGATAAAGTGGCAACGCCCACGCGTTGAGTAGTCCGAAACGGCTACTTTGTTGCATACGCGCTTAAACTTGTAGAAGTTTGTCGCGTCTTTATATTGTGAGCTGCGAATACAAAAGTTCCGATTCTGGAGTCAATGGTTTATGTTTATATGAAGTTAACGTCCATTAACGAAATTATAATTATATTTTAAAAATCACTACGTTAAGTAATAAAGTCAATGTTTATATGAAATTGAATGTTATTTACAAAAATATGTATTAGTACATTTTCGAATTGAGTATGTTATAAACGGAATTTTACCGTATATCGCTTTTTTGTATACACCATACCTATGTTGGAAAATTTGTACGAATTAAACATTAGAACGTGATTTTATTTTTCATTTTTTTCAAATAGCCTATTTTTCAGCTGCCACGAAAAAGTTTGCCGCTTGTTGACTTATGACCGCCGAAATGTTATCCGTAAGTTATCGCGTTTTACAAAGTCAACTTTCGAACATCTGAAAAATTATTACTTGGGCAGACGTTCGAACGGTTTTTTTGTGATATTGATTTAAAGAAACAAAAATTGGAGCAGTAGGGATAGATTATCGAAGTAGGGCGAGGGGAGAAAAAAATGTAGGTTACTAGATATTAAGACTCGAGTGTCGATCGTATCTACGCGTCGGCATAGAATTGAGTAATCTAAGCAAACTTGGCACGGTCGATTAATGGGTCCGATGAAGCGTTATAGATAGGCCGCGAGGTACTTTGTATGATCACCGATGTATCGATCGTCGTTGCCATCGGCGCTTGTAAAACAGATTGCGATCTGATAAGCAATATCTTGATTCAGTGAGGATACACCTCAGTGGACACTCGAGAGATATTTGTGTGCTGAATTCAATGTCAAACGCAGACCTATGATGGACGCTGAAGGCAACGGCGTACAGAAATACTTAACGTGCGTTAACGCGTTGTTCGTACGAATTTTCGTCCTCGCGTGAGAAAGAGGGAGGATGAAAATCGTCTATTTATAAAGAGTCTGGCTTATCGCCAGACGAGTGAAAATTACATAAAGGTATTAGGCTAACGGCCGGTCTGCTGAGATTCGAAAAAATTTGGAAACGAATGTACAATGGGCAGCTGAAAAATACTTTGCAAACATTTTAAATCAATTAAACTCGAATGAACTTGGAAAAAAGCAAATTGGTTATTAATTAGTTATTGGTTAATTGGTTATTAATTGATTATTGGTCAATTGGTTATTAATTGGATAATTGGTTATTGGTTATTTATTGGTTATTATTGGTTAATTGGTTATTTATTGGTTATCAGGTCAGCACCGCAGCAGGTGAAATTGTGATTTGCAAATTTTTTTTAACACTTCAATTAAACTGTAATAAACTTTGACAAAAGCAAATTGGTGATCAAGGCAGTGGCGTGAATTTTGCTACCATTTTACATTGTGTCATTATTGCCGCGCCGTATTATATCCCGTAGGTGGTTTAATTGCGAGAACCGTGGATCATCCCATTGAGCGTTCATGGCCGTTATAATATCCTCATCATTGACTTTTAACCATCCCACTCGCGCTCAACTTCACTCACGCAGTCGGTCTCTCTGCTATATATATATTTGATACCTATATCCATTATATACGTCCCATATTATGGGTATTAAGCATCGCACTTCAACCGACTCGTTAGATTAACTGTAATTATTGTTTACATCGTAACAATGATGCATTTTTATTTAATGAATCGTTGCACTCACCCCTACGAGCTCGTTAAAATAAATTATGAAACCTGTAGGGTAAATTGTAGCACAGAATGCTCGAAATACCAGTGGTCGCCGGAATTGGGTGCGTACATTGTGTAGTTTACGTTAATGGGCTCGGCGCTTTCCCGTACAAAGTTTCCTACAACAAGGATTTCGTATATGTAACGTAATACGAAGAATAGGTTCGATCGAAGAATTTGTCTACCAAAAAAGAAAATTACTATTCAAGAAAAAAAACTTGCTGTGCGCTTCCGTACAAAGTTACCTATATCATGGTTTTCATGTAAGTAACCTAATACGACGGATAGGTTCCATCTACAAGAAATGTGTCTACAAAAAATGAAGATTATTATTTAAGAAAAAAATACTCGCTGATGCGCTTCCGTTCAAAGTTAGTTATACACTGAGAACAAAAATCGGTCGCGTCAACAAAATCAGCGCTTACGGGTGTCGAAACAAATTTTTGGTTGATCGAACGAAATAATTTCCGTAGTAAGTAAAGAAACATTTGATTCGAAGGCCTGTTGGTTCGATCAACGAGGTATTCCTTTCGATCAACAAAACATTTTTGTTCAGCCACCCGTAAGCGCACATTTTGTTGACTCAGTTGATTTTTTTTCTCTGTGTATCAAAGTTTTAGTATAGGTAATATAATATATATAGAGATAGAACTTTATTTTTACTATGATAAATCCCCTAAATACCATAGCCATAGAAAATGTCAAAGTGAGTTGTAGATTCTTGCTTAACCTAAGGCAGGAACAGCGCACAGTAGGCGTAGCTTGACATTTAGTAAGCGAGGTCGTAAGAAGAAAGAGACGGGAGAACGCGCCAATTTATGGATACGAGTAATAGGAAGAATAGCTTCGATCGAAGAATTTCTCTATCAAAAGTGAAAATTACTATTCAAGCAAAAGAAAAAAAAGATAGGCCGGTGCTCTTCCCCGTACAAAGTTACCCATACCGAGGTTCTCGTACAGGTAACGTAATACGAAGGATCGTTTATCGGAAACCAGGGTTCTATATCATCGTCGAGTGATTGGTGCCTAGCGCCGATTCCGCCGGACATGAAATACACAACTCGTCGATAAACACATCGGGAATTTCTCGTCGAGGATTAATCGGTTTATCGACGAGACCGAGCGCGCTGATGTATTACCGACGGGAGTGATGGGATGATTATACGAATTAGCAGTCGGATGGAACGCGAGAACCGATCGTAACGTGTACGGTTCGCGTTATCGCGGCCGATGACGTAGTAATATGTCCCGACGTGACACACGCGAGGATCGCGTGTACGGGGTACTTTCATCGGCCACAAACCCCGACGGGTAAATTTGTTCGTTGAGCGAAGCATCGCTATCGCGCGAATGGGAGCCCGGGCAATGCCAAGGTGAGACCCGATATCCACGCTAGCGGAGAGCCTTGGCGAGAAGAGCTAAACGATACCTCGTAATGCTCGCTCGCGTTGTGCAGTTAAAGTAACACATTTCATTCGAGGAAATCGTAAAGCGCTGTTCGGCGTAGATGCCGCTTCATCGCGTGCGTTTGTGTCGCGAAACGTCGAAAACAGAACATTGGACACAAGAGTGTGGTAGATTTTTTTTTTTAAGGTAGTACTAGCGCAATAACCGACGCCGCCTAAATTTGAGAGGAATAAAAGACAATAACACTTCTCGATCGGATAAAAATGTGAAAAAAATCAAGCATATGGAAGATGCTTGATAATGATGCCAAAATATTATTCGTTTACTTTATGTTAAAATTTGTTTAAAATCGCAATTTTCAAGTATTAGATACAATTCTGAAAAAATTCATACGTATTCAGAAAAATTAACAAATCAATTTCGTAATAAAAAATAATTGGTTGCCGGGTAATTTGTTGCACAATTTTTTTTTTTCAGTAATTTGTTATGAACATTCTGAAATTATTATTATGCACAAACAATCTTTTCAGCACCT
>JAPYZC010002013.1:0-34276 GCA_030522665.1 Ichneumoninae sp. A BG-2022a | reverse complement strand
AATAACATTTTGCAATTATTATTATTATGCAAAATTAATCTTCTCAGTACCTTTAGTATACATGATTTTTTTCAGATTTTTACACCATCAAGAAGTACTCGCAATTTTCTCATGTTTTGTCCATTTTTTTTTCAAATTTGGACATTATCTGTAATAAAGTAATGTCATCAGTCGGTTAGTTTTTTATTTCCATTGAACCGAAATTTTCAGAGAAAAATGCCACATTGTATCTTTTTTGAGGATAGATCGGATCCTTCCGATGTTAAAATACGTAACTTTGAAATTACGTCGCAAAAAACTACTGTCAAAAAATCTTTAAAAAATGCCAACAAATATAGCGTGTTTTTTCTCTAGACCACATAAGTTCGATCAGGGTAGAAGAGAAACGACTTTTGGTAAGAATATCCTTAAATAAAAAATGTAATTTATCTTCCCCGATCGAATTATTGGATAATAGATGAGAAGAGATAATTCGCGAAATCGTCTCGAATATTATAACGGAAATGTGCATGATAGATCGGATTCTTTTTTTTTGTGAATCGCAAAGAGGATTCTCAAATATTCATGGGTAGTGCGGGCGGGTGGGGGATGAAGATATCTGCACGAGAGTGGCGCATAAGAGTGGCCCGAGTTGCGGGACGCTTGCCAAGAGCAATTTGTAAATTATAAATCGCCGAGTGAGAGAGCCCAAGAGAGGTGGGATCCGCGTCGGCGTGCACGCGCCCACTGGCCAAATATACAGTTGACCGCGCCACTGACTTTAAAGCGTCGGGGGCACAGCCCTCTCCTAAAGGCATTGGCGTATCCGAGGTAATCTCACTGCATCCCCGTTCCGTCCAATTCATACGCGGCGAAAAAAAAAAAATTAAAAAAATTAAAATTTCACCGAGTCATCGAGAAACTCGACGAGTCTGCGAGTTGACCTGACATGATTGAATGAGATTATATGATCTCTTCGGGGCTGTTAATGAGGATGATACAAACAGCGAACGACACCCTTTGCAGTTTCCCTGTTTTCTCGGAGTTGCAGATTTTTATTTTTTTCGTTTCCAATTTTTTTTTTTTTTTTTCAATTTATGTATTTGTTTTTTACTCGGGGCTCTCGAGACCCTCGACTTAGGGCGAAGATAAAGACGCGAGAAATGAATAGGACGATGATTGAGATAACGGAGATTCAATGGCGGACTAACGAGAACGGAAGTGACGAGTTATTTCGAAATTACATTTCGCTGTGTCATTAAACCTTCTTATCTCTCGCACGGTTTACACAGAAATAGTTTTCACCGACCAAAATAAAATGTATAATTTTTTTTATCACCGTGACACATTTTTATCTTAATTCACCCAGCAGCAATATGGTTTTTATTTTTTTAAAATGTGTTCTATGGAATTTGACCCTTTCCATCAGAAGTTTGTTTTTGCGTATAAAAATATTTAATCATTCACTTTTACTGACTACCGATTGACGGCCATAAAACGCGCGATCAAACGAGGGTCAAACAGCACCGGCCTCGCATATTTTCACCATCTGGAAGTAAAAAAAAAACAAAACAAAACAAATCCTAATTTATCAAATTCCAAGATTTTTGTGTGTTTTTCTTCTCAAGCACAACTGACCAGAAAGAAAAAAATTGTGAAATCTGTGATCGCGACCGTAACGGGAAATCGTGAAAATGTATATTCCTGTCGGTATTGTGAAGGCTTTCAGCCAGGATGATGTCGCGATGCGATAAATGCGGGTTGGAGGGCAGGGAGAAAGCCACGAGCCAGCGGGAAGGCGAACAGGAGAGAGAAGAGAGGCCAGCCAAGAACTCGGCACAGGGGTTGTGGATGCGCGTCGTAGTATATTTCGCACATATATATAAATATATATATATATATGCACATACACACACCGTTTGTGTTTATACAATGTATAAGCGAGACTTTACGATAGTCGTATAAAGTCGAGGGTTCGTGTAGGTGGAGCTGTTTTCAAAAAACATACGACGTAGCGTACCCTCTGAATACCAATTAACGTGGATTACGTGGGTTCGCGAAATTGGAGTCAACCCCTTCGGCTCTTCCGGCACACCGAGAAACAGCCAAGTGGATTCATTAAAACTGCAAAAATTCGACGAAATCGTATCCAAACAATTCTCTTATTGTAATAAAAAATTTTAAGATAAAATAATTAAAGCTAATTAATCATTGAAAATTATCGCAAATTGCTTCTTCTGCGTTGTTGGACCACTGATTTTAATTGGGCGGTCAACTTCGTTTTCGATGGTACTTCTCACCATTTTCCGACGGCATTTGTTCACTTGGAAAACAATCCCAAATTTTCTTATACACATATATGTATATATAAGTAATATATATGCATATCTGTGGGAAGTCGCCCGGATTCTCCGTCAGCGCTATTGGGCGCGTTTCGCTCACTCGGTGTAAAAATGTTAAGAAACAATTCAAACGAATTAAATAATTGAAAATTATTCCAAGTTTCTTTTCCTACATTGTTGGATCTTCGATTTTAATCAGAGGGTCAACATTGTATTCGATGTTACTCGTCGGAACTTTCGGAATTGTTCGAAAACAATTATAAATTTTGCTATACATATATATGTATGTGTAAGTAATATAAATGCATATTAATGCGTGGGAAGTCCTCGCGATTCTCCGTTAGCGCTATACGAGTCGTTTAGTTCGCTCGCTGTAAAAATGTTTTGAAAAAAATTCAAAGGCATTAAATACTTAACAATTATTCCAAGTTGCTTTTCCAACACAGTAAAAAATGTTTGTACTTCTTACAACAACTTATCCACAAACCTCCACCATTTTTTATTTGTTAATTTTTCGATCGCCCAATCCGGCTCTAGTTTTATAAACAAAAGTGCAAAATAAAATTGTTAATGACACGGGAAATAAAACGACAGATTTCTACATTCAAGCCCGAAAAAGCGGGTTTGCCACTTATCTAAAAAAATATATTTTTACCAAAATCCGTATTCTGATTTTACGAAATTATTTTTTACTGTGTACATTATTGGACCCCCGCTTTTAATCGGAGGGTCAACATTGTATTCGATCTTACTGGTCAGCACTTTCCGCCCGCATCTATTCGAAAACAATTCCAAAGTTCCTACACACACCCACATATACATAAGATATAGATATATATAAATAATATATACACATATCTGTGGGAAGAGTCTTTCAGAATCTCCCTCAGCGCTATCGGGCTCGTTTCACTCGCTCAGTGTTTGTTTGAGCCGGTTGTGGATTCCGGGGCTACGAGGGTCGACTATTAACAATGAATAGTTTCTTCTTTGGCGGAGCAGGACGGGCGTATGGGACGGGATATAAAAGTGAGTGAACGGCTCTAACGGTGGTCGCTGCGGGGGCGGCGAGCGAACGGGGAGATAGACGAAGAGTTTCGCCGGAGATACGTGAGCGAGAAGGAGCGAACGGGACACGAGGAAACGGGACCGAGTGGGAGGAAATTGACGGAAGGGATGGGTTGCCATGGATACACATCGCTTCTACCCGGCCACTTGGATAGAATTTTCGTGTACGTGTTCGAGTGGTACACGGACACAACCGAAGATATAAGCCCCCCGATACAATTATAGACAAACATTACGCGCTCGAGGCAATATCTGTTTACGTTACTCGATTTCCACGACACATCGCAGTTACGCCTCGCTCGCATCGTCACATCGCACCCTCTCAGCTGAATGTCAATCTTATCGTCACCGGTAATACAGAAACGATAACGGATGCGTATCTCGATGATCCGGCGACTACCGCGTTCGATCGAGCGATTATTTATCGCGTGGGCTTTAAAATACGAATAAAGTGCTTAGTCGATGTTTTATTCGATAAACGGATGAGTGAAAGTCATTTGATTTCACTTGATTTCATTTGATTTCCTTTGATTTCATTTGATTTCATTTGATTTCATTTGATTTCATTTGATTTCATTTGATTTCTTGATTTCATTTGATTTCATTTGATTTCATTTGATTTCATTTGATTTCATTTGATTTCATTTGATTTCATTTGATTTCATTTGATTTCATTTGATTTCACTTGATTTCCATTGATTTCAATTGATTTCAATTGATTTCAATTGATTTCAATTGATTTCACTTGATTTCAATTGATTTCATTTGATTTCATTTGATTTCACATGATTTAATTTGATGTAATATGATTTCATTTGATTTCATTTGATTTCAAGCATTTTATTGACCAAATTATTTACATGGTAAAGCGGATTTTCACAAATTGTTCGTTTTTTTTTCCATTGCCTAATGGGCCATCGACCGGAGTCCTTCAGCCCGCGCAGCTTCTACTTGTTTGGTTGCATGCCATTATTTCAGAGAAAGAGTGTGAGTGCGATGACGTTATACATGTCCTATTTTAGAACGATTATATACAACTATGTATTGTAGAGTATGTCAAGACTCTTATTAATGTGTGCGTTGGAAGTTTAGGTATTTTACTCTATTTTCATTTTATTTTCTCTTGTGCGATTGATGATTAACGACGAGGCTCGGGATAAGTCGGTGAAAAGCTGACGCCATGGTATAATTAAAGAGTGAGATGAAAAATAAATGATCGCGAGAAAATTGGATAAGGGAGATATCGATTATCTCGTAAAAATAAAAGGGGGCGCGAGATTCTGTGCGAGGTCACGAGCATATGTTTTTTTTACGCCCACCCAGCCGATAACGTAGAACACTGTAATCCGCGATACTGCAGCAGTCAAGTTATTATTATTATTGACCACTCCTGCGACGCATTATATTTACTCTCGTTTCTCGCCAGAATTCGGATTCTCGTTGGTCGCATATAATAATATAACACGCTAGCTTGACCGCAAAGGTCTTCATAATATCAGGCCGCAGAATGCGACACGGTACACCTCGGTCGTTTTATTTATTTTTGCCTTTTTTCTTTTTCATCTATTCTCTTCTCGCCGAACGACGCGTCATTAGCATTTATATTAATTTGACCCGAAGACCCGTTCATCCGACTGTTACGTTCTAATCAACCGTGAAAATAAGTCTCCACCCTTTTTTGTTTGTTTTTCATTCGAATTGAAATTACTGATAATAAAAAAAATATTCGTTGAACATTTTTCACCTGATGGTCGCACATCGTAAATTCATTCAAACCAAGGTTTTTTTTCTCCGACGTTCGTAAGACATTGCGCAGATATTCGACAGATTCCATCGGTCCAATTTTACGTTCAAACATTTTTATTTTAACCAATCGTCGTTTACGTTTAATGTCCTTGGGACATTCCGTGCCGAATACCAACGCGCATCTCGCGTTCCGATCCTATGCGATTATCCTATTTCTCGGGAATCATATAATAGTCGTGTCTATTTTACTCGGATGAAAAAATAAATAAATAAATGAAACAAAAAAAAAAAAACATTTTACAGCTTCCGAGGATCTTTCCCGTAGCGGTGGTTCAGTGGTGGTCAAGATATAAAAAAACAAAACAAAAAGAAATGGGAATAAAAAATATACGGTAAAGGATAGAAAAGAAATAAATGGTCGGTATAGAGGACCGATCTTGGGGGGACCCCAGGATCACGTATGTAAAAGTCCACAATATCGCGAGTCAATGAGGCACACTTTAGAAATACCTACTCAACGTGAGGGAGTCCGGGAGGGCGCATTGGCGTAGAGAAAGATCTAAGAATTCCGTGTCGTCGTCTTTGCTCTCTCTCCCGCTCCCGCTCGTATGCCGACGTTCTTTCGTTAGGTATATAATACAAAACGTATATACAACGGAGCCACCACGACGATCGAGCACCGCGTGAACTGGTTTTCAATCTTTAGCTCGCGAGCTCGCTCGGCTTTTGCCTTTTACGTTTTCTGGTTTTTTGTCCCTCTCGCATCGCCGAAGGGAGACAAGGGCCCCGGACTCCTTAATGGACGTCAGGACTGCCATTGGCGCCGGTAAAATACTTTTTACCCCTTCCACCCGCGCTCCGCGCAGCGCATAACTATCCACTTGCTCATCACCATCGTAAAATCGTCATTCAATTTTTTTCTTTTCATAATTTTTTTTTTAATATTTTTTTTAATACAAAAAATTGCTTCGGGATTCTTCGAATCTGCACTGAAAAAAAGTCGTCAAGGATAATTCGCGGCAGACTGCCGGGAACATGTGTAATTTTTAAAAATTCGTTTTTATTTCTACAACTGCACATGATATTGACAATATCATATGTACAATTTATTGATTGAACAATAAAATATTCTCTTGCTAGACACTATATCAAAAAAACTAATCCGAGAGAATATATTGTTGTTTCAATTTCATGTGGAATCGTGAAAATGAGAATACAGTCGAAAAAACAAAAAAAAAAAATTTGGCAGCCTGCAGACTGTCAGCAACATATGTAATTGTTTCGACGCGATTTTAATTTCTACAATTGCATATGATAGCAATAATATCAAATACACAATGTATTGATTGAACAATAAAGTATTCTCTAGCGGGGCAATAGTTAAAAAAAAAAACGAATTCAAAAGAATATATTATTGTTTCAATGGCACATGGAATCGTGAGAATTAGAATGAAGTCGAAAAAACAAAATATATGTGTGCGGTCTGCAGGCGATTTATTCATGAAACAATGACATTTTTAAAATTCAGCACGGCGACTTTATAACAAAAATATGTTCGTCGCAACAGTTCTTTTTTTACGACAAAACAGATCGTTACCGTCGTTGAAAGATTATTTTTAGTGCAGAGAGATTTAACAAATTTAAATTTTACATATTATTTTTATCCGCAATGAAAATATGCATGAGGATTTGCGGTGTGTTTCGCGAGGGTGGCGAGGTATGTGCCCGCCCGTTTCTATTATACATACTATAAGTATATACGTATATACGTATATACAAACTATAGCGCCTCCAGTTGTTTAGCGTTAGTTCCTCTCGAACCGCTTTTCTGCGGCCGGGGGGAAAATATATTGGAAAATAGGAGAAGCGACCGCAGCGAGAGCAGTCGGGCGTTGCAAAAAGTGAGAAAGAAAGGGGAAAAAAAATCGGAGGGTCCGATCGATACACAACGCGACGTTACCGCGGAGCTCGGTCGGACGTGGGTTTTGCAATGTATCCACACACGAGGTATATATCCAAGGCCATGAGGAGTGTGTACGCGTATCAAACCGAGGACTCTCTTCACCCACTGAGTGTTAACCTCGGCGGTTTATGCTCGACGCTACCCGATGTGGAATTATATTTCGTAATCGTACGAAAGTGTCAGCCCGAACGAGAAGAAATTCGTTTTCACCTTTTTAATTTTTATTTGATTTCTAAAGACAATTTTATTCAATTTTATTTCATCAATTATTATTCTGCAATCAGTGAGCTATTTATTTGTATTTATTTGTATTTATTTGTATTTATTTGTATTTATTTGTATTTATTTGTATTTATTTGTATTTACATTTATTTATTTTTAGTTTATTTGATAATTTAGCAAAACGAAAAAAGTGTGCAAGTACAAAATCGCATGATTCATAAACGCGGTGAGCCGCTAGCCATTGTACGATTTCCGTCCGCCACATGCAGAGAAGAAGGGGGGATGAACGATCTCCTCCGATCCCCCCCGCCGCCCCCTCCGAGTCGGAGTCGGTCAAAGGTTACGGTGCAGGATCGCATTCGCCCGCGGAAGAGCGACTGTGTATTAGAATTATCCGGTCCCTCGCTTACAACTCCGTGCTGTCTCGAAACAGCGGTGGGAGCCGAACACGTAATGTACGGTGGTCGGCGAAATCACGCATTCGCCCTATGGTTCCACGGGTCAAAGGCATTAGTGCATTTGCCGTATAAACCGAGCGTGTTGTGCAGAGATTGGAGAAAACATTGCGCGAGACTAAGACTCTACAAATAAAAATAAATAAGGAAACAAAAAAATAAAAATAAATGAACAAAAAATAAATAAATAAATAAGCAAAAAAATAAATAAATACATTTTTACTTTTTTCTCACTGAGAAAAAAATCTCACTGTTACAAAAACATTTTTTTTTAGCAATGCACACTCGTGTACAGCGGCAATTGCGAAATTTCGTAATCCTCTCGGAAATTGTTTCATCCGTGTACCGTGCAGTTTTGCGCAAGGAGGACGGCAGTGTACGCAGACTAGTCGAGCGGTGGGCTCAACAATGAAGACGATTGACTCGTGGAATTCTGTAGAGTGGGAGGAGCGTGTGACGGAGAGGGAGAGAGAGTCAGCGAGGGAGACAGAGAAAGGTGAGAAAAGCGAGAGAGGAACTTTAGAGAAGCAGATGCTGCAGGAGAGATGGAAAGTGTCTCGCCGCCGCCACTGCGAGTAACCCACAAATTCCACATTGGTTCGAGAACCCAACTCCACTTCCATACCTCCCGTCCCTCCACCTCTGTTTTTACTGATGTCCTCGCATCTTCCACCACGGAAACTCGGGAGAGCGGCGTCGTTTACGTGTACGTGTACGAGATGTACCTACTCGTTATTGTGACAGGATGCAAAATGTCCAAGATGCGTAAATTACTTTTTTAATGTATTTTTTTTTTAAGTATTAATGTTGTGTTATATCAACGTATTAATGTATGTAATATATGTAATACATATGTAATAGTTTGTCACTATAATTTAATAGATTTATATAGAATTTAATAGCATATAATTAAAATAGATTCGACAAAATAAAATTGTATACAATTTTTATTCTTTCTTACCTACTTTACGGGCACGCAAGACAGTTTCAGTCGGTAAGAAATAGGGAACCCTATTCATATTTCGGACAAAAGTAAATTATGCTCCTCGTAGGCTATATATGTATTCATGAAAACAACGTGATACGGATTCCGTCGGTAACAAATCGATTTCCCTATTTTCTCCGCGACTATTAATGTTTCGGACAAAAACAAATTAGGTTATTCGCAGGCTATGTATAGGTTTATGATAACAATGTGAGACAGACCCAGTCGATAACAAATCGGTTTCCCTATTTTCCCCGCGATTATAAATGTTTAGCACAAAAGCAAATTAAGTTCTTCGCGGGCTGTACATAAATTCACGAAATGAACGTGTGACCTACATAGTCGGTAACAAATCTGTTTCCTTATTTTCTCCGCGACTATTAATGTCTCGGATAAAAGCAAATTAGGTTTTACGTAATCTACATATTAACACCACGTGACAAGGACTCAGTCGGTATCAAATCGGTTTCTTTATTTCCCGCGACAATTAATGCTTCGGACAAAGGCAAATTAGGTTTTCCGTAATCCATACATAGATGCATGAAGACCTAATTTCCTTTTGTCCGAAACATTGACAGTAGCGGATAAAGTAGGAAAACCGTTTTCGTTACCGACTGAGTCTGTATCGAATTCCCTTGAGGAATCGGTGGATCCCTTTTCGCAGTCTGAACCAATAGTCACGTACGAACCATTAAATTCGTATCTACGCTTGATCCACACAGAATCTGTACACCATCAAAATTCGCAGGTGATTTATGGATAAACTGTTTCCACTTGGGGTATTAAAGCGATCAAGAACTCGGGAGATTTTCCTTACAACCGCTCGGATGGTCGGTGCGTTTGTGTGTTTTCTCGCCTTCCGTTTACACACGAAGATTAACATACCTATGACGGTCGAGGGATTCTACAGACGCGTATGGGTGGGACCCGTTTCAAGCGCCGAGATCAAACCAAGATCGCGCGAGAAATAGGAGGAGGCGAAGAGAAGGAAGAGAGCAGACAGGCGCGCGAGGTGGAGGATCTCCTCGGGCCACTGCCACCTGCGACATTCAGAGGTTTATGTACCTCCCGATCTCGCGTCTGGCGTGCATCGTCATCGTATTTCGCTGTAACTCCCCCCCCCCCACCCCCCTTTGCCGGCCTCCGCCCCACCACGAAACCTTGTCGTCAAACTCTACTTTAACTTCTGCGCGGAATCGATCAGTTGCTCATCGTCGCGTCAAAATCGGCCCCTGTTTCGTCACGAAAATTTCTTTGTCTACACTGTAAAAAATGTCTGCATCGAAATTAATGTACTTGTACTGGAAGCTTTTACGCATAAAGTAGTATAGTAAATTTAATATACATTTAATAAAAGTACTTTAATAGTACTAAATGTATTTAAAAATTACTTTAAAACTACTGTAATTTTACATAATATTTGTACATTAAATTTACAATTTTTTTAAACAGTGTATTCTATTGAATCGTTATTTAAATTAATATTAATATTCATATTATAGATAGATAGATATGTTTATTGTGTCCTGGGATAAATTCCCTAAGGACCAAGCATTTCAAATGTGCAGTACATAAAGTTGAGCGAAGAGAGTACAGAAAGCATAGCATAGAATAGTTTACGATTTAATTAGGTGCACATATTAGAATAATAGGAATAACAATAAAGCGTAAAGAAAAGAAAAGAAAAAGCATATAGATAACAATATATAGTGTACACTATGTAGTACACTTATATGGTGTGTCACCGATCCCATTAATATATATATAGTACTATAATATAATATAATTACTTGAATAGTAATATTACCATTATATAATATTAACAGTAATATTTATGTTAATTGCGTGACAGGATTTAATAAGTGAGCTTTGTATAGCCGAATGAGGGTCGGCACTGTGTAACAAACCCTTACAAACGCACTTGTAACAGAGAATATTATAACAGATATTTTTATTAAACAATTATGTTATACGTGGGTTTTTGTTAAATTTTTTTTATTAGCGGTTTTAAGCTTTTTGACAGTGTGGCATAAAACTCGGTGAGCGTAGTAGAGATGAAAACGTCAAAGAATTAAATGACGAGGGGGCGTCTCATCTCCGGGTGGGTTAAAGTTGTCTAATAATTCACCAGATTGGCGTCCCCAGTGCGCATGCGCAACAAAAACCAATAACACCCCCTCACTCGCTGTAACTATGTATACACACATACATGTACATATACGTATGTACAGATATATATATAAACACATCTATCGCAGTTACCCATACACTTCTTCCCCTCGCCTCGCCGCACCTACACGTCCTACGCAGACCACCGCTACCCTCCGTACCTCGTCCCGCTCACCCGACCGCCCCTTTTTCGACCTAGCAGCTCTTACCCGCTGATCCACCCTCTGTCTCTGTTCTCTGTCTCTCTGTCTCTCCGGACCTTTAGCTCTCTCTACTGCTACCTTTGGCTTTAACCAGGTTTCGGGCTCACCCTTTTGAAAACGTACAACCTCGATGTCATGTTGCATTCGTAATTGAATGTACAGGTCATACCTCCGTTCTAGCGCCACAAACGCGGATTTATCGTCGACATCACCTCCGATTTTTATCTTTTTTATCGAGCATTATTTTACTAGAGCAGAAACCCGTTTATCCAAGGAAAACTCGGATTTCACACCGATAAAAAAGTACAGTTGAATCAACTAAGAATCAGTTAGTCGAACGAAATATTTGAATGGGTCAAAAATATGTTTGTGAAATCACCCAACGAATGATTGAACTAAGCAATCTTTTAGCTGTACCAACAAAATATTTAGTTGAACGTCCCTGCCCGAATCTTAGTTGATTCAACCGTATTTTTTTTTCTCAGTGCACGGATAACATACCCGATTCACAATTGTACTGCTATTTTATATATTTAAAAAATAAGACACCACTTCACATAAACATTAACTTTGGTAGTTAATTTACGACTTTTTTTTCTCTTTTGAGACTTCACGATGTTCTACCATTGTCTCTAGAATCGGAACTTATGCATTTAGAGCTCGCATTATAACGACTCAGCAAACTTGTACAAGTTTAAGCGTGTATGCAACAATGTAGCAGTCACATAAACTACATAAATTACATAAATAAATAAATTAAGACTTTAACCCTTCACGTGCGGGATTCTTGTTGAACGAGCTAAAATTTGCTAAGACGGTTCGAATAATAAGTTGTGCTAAAAAAAATCTGTAAAAATTCACAGACATCCCTTGAAGTATTGTTTTTTTTAAGGCAGAACATTTATTAGAAACATCCGTATCGTTTTAGTGCTTAAAAGAAAACATTGTCCTTTGCCCTCGGCAAAAATTCCCCGTACTTGAAGAGTTAAAGGGTTTATTGTAGTTAAATCGAAGAGCATTAGCGATTGTCGCTAAAAAAAGAAAGCCACTTTTAGAGCGCCTTTTCGAGAGCGAATAGAAAATAATACCATTATTCGCTTTCGTGTAGGCTTCGTGCCCGAAAAATGTAGAATGCAACAGGGGTTTCGGGGAAGAGCGATATTAAATTTGAAATGCAATTCAGCTTGCAGGAAATTGATAGAATTTTGATGAAACGTTTTTGACCCCGGAGCGCGCAGAGAATGCGATCTGCACCTACAGAAAATATCGATATGCATATACATGTATATATAGACGTGGATTTATATACATGTATATACGTGCATATATATATGTAGTGAGCGAGTGGGGGACGGGGAGCAATGCCGCGTTTTAACGACAGCCCCGAAATGTTCGCGAAATGCCAAATTGATTTTACGTCGAGGCTCCAGCCGTTAAACCGAACGAGATATCCGATAAATATAGAACGAAGTAGACCTTTATGAAAGTATAAAAACGTACTACGAAGAAAAAAAAAATAAAAAATAAAAAACACCTGAAGGAAAAGAAAAAAAAGCTTAACTACAAAATAGCAAATCGGGTCGGACGTATTTACGATACCGTGAACCCGAAAGTATATTGTATCGTTCGAAAGATGATCGATACGTGTCGCTGCGCTAACCGGAGAGAGAGCGAGCATCGCCCGGTGGCCCGGGCGACGTCCCGAGGATAATAATAACGACTTATAAAACCATTGACGTCAATCGGCTCCGCTCGAATTCCATGCCGGAGATACAAAAAAATAAAAATATACAAAAATGGTATTTTCTTTAAAAAAAAATAATAATAATAAACAAATAAAAATTTCCTCAATGAGCAAAAGAATAGAGGACGAGATAAATATAAAAAATATATACAAATGTTATTATCTCTCCAGGATTACCAGCGAACAGTGAAAAGTGAATAAATGTGAAATAAAGTGAAATTGTGCCGAATGGACTTACAAATGTTATTATTCTTAAAAAATGAAATAACAGAAATATATGAAAATGTTATTTTCCTAGAAAAAAAAGAATAGGTGACGATCGAATTCCACATAACTATGTAGGCGTTGATCGACGGTATTCGTGAGGCAGTCCCGGCGAACGGGAACTATTATGATGCCCCGCGACCGCGTGGCCGTGCGAGTTGCGCAATGAAAACTAACTCGTAAAAACCTCGGTGCGAACGAGTAATTGCACACGTGTATTGCACTTTGTACGAAACGAGTTATGCATTTGCCGAGGCTTGCCGAGGCTCGCCGAGTGAGACCGCGCCGGACAGACACGATCATTCTTGTGACGGAGTGATATAAAAATTAGTAAATAAGGAGAGCAAAAGAGAGACGGGAACTGGACGGCGACGAGTGGGCGATTAATCTGGAAATTTCTGTCCCAGCCTCCGACCGCCTCGGTTGACGCTCGTCGGGAATTTAATTGACGCAATTAAAGCGAAATACCTTTATACATACTGTGAAACGCGATATATAATATTATTTATATTCATATGTATATATATATATTTTTTTTTTTCGTTACGTATCGCATAAAAATGATGCAATTTTGAACGTCACTATAGTCGATATAGAACAAAAAATAACTTAATAAATCAATAATAAATAAATTAACGATAAATTTGAGGGGAAAAAAATGAATTAAACAATTGAAATTAATCGAATTATCGAAGTGATTGATGAGTGGACAGATGAGAAACGACGGTGGTCGAAGTGTCGATAATCGGTCAATCGGGAATTGATGCGATGGAAGAAACTTTTAAGCATTAAAACGCTGAAAAGTATATTGACAATCGGCCACCGGATGTGTGATGAATGTGTAAACTCTCGCGGTTGAAAGGCGAAACGTTCGTCGGGTGCTTTCACGTAGAATGAAACAAGCAAACGAGAGAGATAAAGTGAGAGCGAGAGGGAAAATACATAATACGTATATCGCACGGGCTGAGCGAGTTAGAGGCGGAAGAGTAGCGAGAGGGGAAATGGATAGTCGATATCCGGCGCGCCGGTTAAACCAAACGGACGTTCCGATATTTCATTTTAATACGTTTCAGGCCGCATAGAGATGAAAAAAAGAGAACTGGCATGAAAGTCTGCAAATAGTGGTATAAAAAATCATGGACCAGAGTGCTCTATCTACTCTATTCAATATCTATGTCAGAGCGCATTTTTTGTTTTTGTGGTTTCTTTTTTTTCTTACTTTGCGGAACGTTTTCGAGCGAACGCTATTTGTCCAAAACAAAAATTGCTGTATGTCGAGAATTGGTGACAACATTTGTAAACTGGGCACTGTTTAAAAAAAGGGTAAATTTAATACACCGGACTAGAAGTTTTTTTGCAAAAACTGGTACATCAAGTTTAATGTACAATTGTAATGAAAAATTGATAGACTTTTGCAGTGAAATTAAAGTAAATTATTAAACGTAAAGTATTTCTATAGATTTTAATATATTATTCGTTAATTTTTCATCGCAATCGTACACGAAATTTAGTATACCATTTTAGGCATAAAAACTGCCAGTACCAGTAAATTACATTTGATGCGAATTTTTTTACAGTGCGAGAGTTTTAATTCAATCTTAGTAAATGGAAAAAACAAATTAACTCCATTTAATATCTGGCAGATCGCCTTTTTTCCTTTTTATATATTTTTTTTTAATACTTTGTGCAACGTTTTCAAACGAACGATTTTTGTGGAAAATAAAAAATGCTGTACGCTGAAAATAGTTTGTAACAGTTTTTAACCTGCGTGGGTTTTAATTGGAAGTTGGGAAACGGAAAAAGAAAAAATCCACTCTATTAAATTACCTGTCAGGTCGCCCTTTTTTTCCGTTTTATATTTACTTTCTGCTACTTCGTGGAACGTTTTCAAACGAACGATTTTTGTTGAAAATAAAAAACGCTGTACGCTGAAAATAGTTTGTAACAATTTTTAACCTGCCTGGGTTTTTATTCGGAGTTGGGCAGCGGAAAAATCAAAAATAAAAGAGAAAAAAAGCAGAACATACGCGAGCAAACAGTTTTGATTGAATGAGGTCGTTCATAGAGAAACCCAACGAACGAGCCAAGTTCGCTTTTTACAATTAGTTCGTTCCATCGCTCCGCCGGCCTTCTGTGAGCAAAACTTCGATACGGCAGGCGAGAGAGGGAGAGACAGAGAGGAGTAGAGGGGGGGAGAGAGAGAGACAGAGACCGAGAGCGAGTGAGAGAAACAGAGGGAGAGCGCCAACTCGTAGGGGACGACACGCTGATAATAACAATAATAATCCTTCCGTGAACTTTTTTTCATTCCCCTTCTTCCGTGCCGGGTCAAGAATCCAAAGGCACGGACGTTTTTCACGGAATAAATACTGGAGAAACCGACTACAAACCTCGGTATAAATTATACACTCGGCTACTCGGAAGTTAGTCGGGTTAACTTTTTCCGTTAGAATTTTTTTTTATTTTATTTTTTTTCAATTCTATTTATTTCTCTCCTGTGTCCGTGGAATGCATATTGTTGGCATCGAGATGAAAACGGGAAGGATGGGCAAAGGGAAAGAAAACGCGAATGTGGGGCTTCCACAGTCGTTCGTGTTTTCTTCGGGTGCGTTCAACCCGCCGATTCGAGTTTTCCTCGAGACGCGACTCACACTCGGGCCCCGTTGCGCGGATTCCGTGCGTGGTTTATTTAGAACCTTGAAACGGACGAGCGCACTAGAGTGAGGCGGACGGAAAGTGGAGGGGGAAGGGGGGACGCGCTCACGGCAGGGCAGCGGCGGCTTCGTCGACGAAAATAATTGTATACTACAATCGTGCACCGTCGATAAAATAAAAATTGGCACGAACTTGTGAAACAACAGTCTTCGCACGTCACGCGTGTTATATTACGCTTTCGTTAAATCTTCGAACAATGGTTCGATGGAAAATAGGTCAGTGGAAGGGGGGGGGGGGGGGTAATTGCTCATGGATTCTTGATTCTACTCAATCTGTTCGAACAAAGAGAACCAATTAACCATTATATTAGCGAGAGTTTCTCTCGCCCACCGAGCTCATTCGACTATTAATACGAGTAATATCTCTAGCAGGATCGTGACCCACCCTTGACCTTCAAACCGACGGCTTACATCGGAAAAAAAAGGCAGTGATGGCAAACAATTTTTGTTTTTACGAATATATATATATATATATATAGCTGAAGTGCCAAGTGACCTTGAACTGCATTTATCCGACATTGTACTATTTTCATCAAATGTACAATTTTTTTTTACTTGTCGTTTTTTTTAAGTCTATTTTTTCCGACGATTATTATCGCGTAATTGGAAAATTTCAATATTCGAGCGAATAGGAGTCTCATCAATATTAATATCTCCAGTACGCAAGTCCGTAATCGTGAGCGTGCAATTATACAGATGAAGCGATAAAACGGCAATTAGTAGCGAGTTCGTGGCTTTACATATTCGCGACGAAGCGCAAACATGCAGTTTGAGAGTTGTTTCATCGGCATCGTTATGTTTGACCGTATACATGTTATAGGCGCATTTCGTTCTCGTTTTGCGCGGGGGGTAACGGTCTGGCGATCGAAACGAAATTGCGCCCCTGGGGTAAATGGAACCGCGCTGTCTCCGCTGCCGGCGCAGCTTCTTCGTCTCCGCGCGCTTTTTATACCATTATATACACGCGGTCGCCGGGTTAACAACGCAACTCTACGCGCGCGAACGCTGCAGGACGCGTTATCTTTCGGCGCGACTTCGAGTCCGATTAGTCACGTTATCCGCTCGATAAAATCGGCGCAACCGTAGCACCCGTTCATTCGCTCTTGTTATAAATACATATACATATATATGCATATAGATATGTTGTGTTATCGTAAGATATTGCATTGCACTCGAGACTAGTGTGATTTCATGAGTTAATTCGCGAAATTGTCGTCTACTGGCGATCGATTATTTCTCGGAAAAGCGACTTTTCGACATTATATGCTATGTAGATTATCGGTCGCTTTTTTTTAATTCGCTCACGGGATGAAAATTAAACAGCAGCAGAGAAATTAATATTTTTTTTTATTAGAAAAATTAGTGATATTGACAATATTTTTTTTATAAGTTAAACTGAATAAGAAATGCGATTCTGGGGACTCGGGTGAATTTTTGAAATTCAGGTATGTACGAGACAGTGAAAAGAAAAAAAGTGCGTTACTATTTATTTTTAATATAAAACAAATATATATATGTATATATTTGTATGTTGCGTTATTTCATTTATTATCATATTATTTCATGAATTAATTCGTGAAAATTCAACTACTGGCGATCGATTATTTCTCGAAAACTCGACTTTTCGATAACATGCTCTGCATGCATTATCGGTAGCTTTTGTTTTTAAATTATTTCACAGGATGAAAATTAAATACGAAGAGAAAAATCGATATCTTAATTTTTTTAAATATTGATATTGAGAACATTTTTTTATAAGTTAAATTGAACCCGAAATGCCATTCTAAGGACTTGGCGGCATTTAAAAAATTTAGGTGTGCACGAGACATTAAAAAGAAAAAGAAACGTGTGCTAAATTTTTTTTTACAGAAAAAAAAAATTCCAATTCGAGCTTTGCCCTCCAAATGAGAAGTTACCGGAGGGGATAAAAATAAAAGTTAACTGTACGACAACCTTATAATTCGTTTTGCATTAGTATTCCGTACAGCGCGAATCCCACTGCGGATATACATATATACATATATATATGTAGTGGTTACCGCTGTTAATGGCGCGCGTTGCGTGCAAGCCAATCCCTCGCGCCAATGCGCGCGAGTTTCGCTCACGCACGCACGCGGGCATCGACGCAATGTGGAATTTATCGCGACTCGTGTCTTCGACGTGTAAACGTATAATGCCCTGAATTATATACACACATTCGCGAACCTTAACGTGCCTGCCCGCAACGAATATCAGCACTAAAAAAAAAGATATATAAAAATATATATATATTAAACTTTTATTTAAAAAATAAAAAATATAAATTAAATTTTTTATTTAAAAAAAAATCATAATAATATCAATTTTATATTTTTATTGACTCGAGATGGAATTTGAGAAAGCGAGAGCAGCCGGGAGGAGAAATTTCACCGCCGCGTTATGGTTGTATCGTTTTGTCTCGAGATTCGAGGAATCACGCTCGGGGCGATACGGGCGGGAATTTCTCGCGGATCGAAGAGTTCCAGCTCGGTGTGAGATAATTGATAATGTCCCTGCTCGCCGGGAGTGCCTCGAGCCGAGCGCACGGTAGAGGCGGAGAGAATTTTTAGACATTATTTCTTTTCAACCCTCGCTCCGTGTATAACCACGAGCGTGTCCGTCTCTCGCCCTCGCGAGCGATCGTCGCTTTCAGACATCGGGCGGTCTCTCTTCCTGCGGGAACACATTTACCAGCGGCAACGTCGGGATCCCTCCTTCTCCTACATCAATTCACCGGCTTCCCTTGCTCTCCCTCGACCTCTATATTTCAACCCCTCTTCGAACTCCCCACACACACACATACACATAGACACAAAACACCGAAACCCCCTACGCTACCTTTGAGTCCTTTTGCATTCGAATCACGAAAGCTCAGTTCAATAATAATTTTCATTCCGATTTTTTATTCACCGAACGTATGCGTACGTCGGTCTGGGGGGAAAAACAATCTAACTTTAACATTTTTCTCGCGTTTCTCCACTAAGCACACGTGGGTTATGCATATAAGTATAAATATTGGGTTTCTATTCGTTGCTTTGTATCGTTACGATTATTGTTTTATTTTATATTAAATACGATAATAATAATATATCATTACATAATTATATACTACACTGATAAAAAAGTACAGTTGAATCAGCTAAGATTCGGGCAGGGACGTTCAAATAAATATTTAGTTGGTCGAACAAAATATTTTAATGACTCAAAAATATTTTTGTTAAATCACCCAATAAATTGTTGAACTAACCAATTTTTTTGCTGTACCAACACAATATTTAGTTGAACGTCCCTGCCCGAATCTTAGTTGATTCAACCGTATTTTTTTATCGGTGTAGTAGAGTTTCTGGTGGGAGGCGTAAACTTACTTAGAATGGGGACTTACAATAATCAAGACCAAAGGCGTCGGTCTTGATTATGCTATTATTATGATTCTGATTTTCCAACAATTTTTCGGAAAACCGGAATTCCTTCCAAAACCCCCCACCCCCCTCTCTGAAAGGACTTATATTATTTCAGGCCATCCAAGGGGCTTAGAATACTTCAACCCGCTGTTTCATTTGACCCCGGCCTCTGCGATTCTTAAACGCGGCGGCAAAATCTTTTTATATTACAGAGAGATATTACGGTCATTATTATTATTATTATTAGTAAAATAAATAAAGTCGCCTGAGGTGTAAAATGTGTGATTGCTTGCTTTAGTGGAGATCGAAGATTGCAATGTGCAAAAAAAATTGTCATTGTGGATTAAAGTACGAAAATAAAAAAATTAAGTTAGTGGGATAAATTTGTCTGAAAGTTGGACTTACCTCGCCGTGAGTATTCCTACGGCCCTCGGGCGTGTTCTCCGGCAGGAAGTACAGACGCAACGACGCCAGCGGCTGATTCGAGCCACGGCTATCGAGCCAGAGCAGCTGTAGTTCGCCGATGCTCACGAGATCTGCGTCGGTCCACAGTTTAGTTAGGAAAAAACTACCGAGCCGCAGAACGCGTCCATTGCCGATTCGCACGGCCTTGTAGAACGTGTAAGGGCCGTGGCTGAAGCAGGCACCGCCCAGTAACTGCAAACACAAACGGCAATCATTTTATAATCGTCAATTAGAGTTATTGAATTTTTTAAAAATTATTTCTCCCATTCGTAATTAATCGAAAGGGTTCGACCGATGTACTTTGACATTGGAGTTCGGCCCTTCTGATTCTCCACCGTTGATATAGTGTATGGTGGAAATTTGATTATGGTTCTCAATTCGAATCGATAGTGTGATGCTTTTTCTTAGACCGTACTTTAATATCACGAGGCTGGGGCTGATGGCAAAACCCGAAAACCCACCCCGAAGATTTATCGATAGGGACAGGTCGGACGGTGCCCGAAAACCCCCAGAAACGTTCTCCTTTTTTCCTCGATTTTTAAAAATAGATATTAAAAATCTGGACGTAAGAATTTATGTATGTCACATTATTATGATTATTATTTATTTAATTATTTGGTGAACGGGCCAAATAACGGATTAATGCCCTTTTATATATAATAAGTAGTATTTCAATCATAATACGGAACATACGTAGAGATTTCACTATAAATTTAACACATCCACGTACATAAATATAAAAATTCAAAAATTTCATGACTTTAGACGTAGCGTTGGATCCTCTTAGCCGCGACCTTTATGATTATTATAATTATTATGATTATTATGATTATTATGATTACTATGATTGTTATGATTATTATGAATGCTGCACCTATCGAGGTGATTATTTCAACGCGATAGCAGTGAAATAACGAACACAAAGCACGATGCTTTGTGCATCGTGAAACGACAATTCTCCGTTGCGAAATTTGTATTAATTTTATCTCACGGACGCTCGTTCGTAATTGACTGGAAATTACTAAAATAACAAAAGACAGAGTGCGCGCAAACATCGGTGGGAAATAACGTCATTAGAAATCGGTATGCGCTTGTGACAAGAGAGCCCGAGAGTGAGAACCGTCCGCGTGACTGGCATTCGATGTTTTGTTATTAAATTCGTTATCGATGCTTTATCGGACCGGTTTATCGCCGCTCCGGCGATGCAAGGTCGACGCGACGCTCGGAAAATCAAATAATGGAATATCGATATCTGGTGACTACCGTGCATATAAAAACAGCGTGATGAAAATAAATTTTCTCCATCTTTATTATTTTTTATTTTCCTAACATCCGTGGCAGCTTCAATTTACGTACGTGTACGTCAAATCACCCGAACGTTCGTTGTATTAAAAGTGAAAAAAAAAATTATGTTCGAAAGAACGGCTTTGATTTTTGTATCGCTCTGTATACTCAGAAGACGACTCCACTCATCTAATTGTAGCTTTAACGTATAGTTTTCAAGGACAAAGACGCATTAGTGCGTCATTCGCCCGGTTGCTTTGGTTGGAAAAGTTGAAACTCTGAACTAAGGCGACGATGTTGATCCGATTGCAAAAATTAAAATAAAAATGGCCGAATGACTTAGATCGATGGCCAATTGGCAATATATTTATATTCTCATGACAACTTGCACTATGTAAATGCTATGTACCAAAAATTATTCCATCCGGAATATTGTTGATAAATCCACCACTACTGCTACGAAAAATTAAAGATTAAATAACGTAAAAATATTAATTCGAATAGTGTCCGAAAACCAATATTTTCATCATAACAGTGTTGACGATCGTAAAACGTTCGACGTTATCGAGACAGAAAAGTAAAAGAAGAGACAAAGAAAAAAAAAGAAAACAAAGAATAAAAAAAAGAGTGAAACAGGAAGGCTATGATTAACGAAACACTCGAGAATACTCGGCCGAGCCGCGTACAGAACGGTCACCAAGTTTTTCACTCAGTCGACGAATTGGCGTCGAGAACGGGCGTCGAGTGGGCACGAGGGAGAACGAGAAAATCGTTCGACCTCGTGTTCCTCGGACTGACTGTACCAGCGTCTAAGGCGCTCGCGATGCTTTGCAGCGAGTTTGCCCACTACGCGCCTCTTGCTTTATTTACCGGGCATTTGAAATTCAACGGATTTCATCTATGTGAAACTCCGTGGAGCCGGAAAATTCTTTTACGATAAAAATCGACTTTAAATTTCTCGATGAAAAATTCAATTTTCTTCATCCTCCGGTGTGGATATAATAATTTCTTTTTTCCCCCCTCAAAGTTGAAATCGAATCCTACGAGGTGTCCTCATTGTGTCGTCGAATTCTTTCGCAACTACGTTGGAATAGCGGGGAAGATGGCAGGGGAAGGGGGGGGGGGGAAGAAGAGTATTAAATTTAAATGAATCGTGTGAAAGTCCTTTTGATTGGCGTCTCGATTGAATTGCTAAGCCAAGTAACGTTTTGCACGGTATACCAACTAATCGAGTCGGGTTACATAATTGAATCGATAAATGGCCGGGCGAGCGCGCGCGCGCTCACGCTCGTCGGACCGAGCTAGCATTCGTTCGTCGAAGCCGCACGCCAGAATGAGCACCGCTGCCATAACTATTTCCAATGTTTTAAGGGTACAGTCGCCGCTAAGATTTTCACGGCGAGCCAACGGAGACCCGCTGCCATCTCGTCGTCCGGTGTATATTTATAGCGTTAATCGCGTTTCGCGTGGCAGCTGCATTCACCGCTGCACCCCTTCTCGCAATAGTTCGCAATTGATATCACGTTCTTGTTTCAGTGTTTTTTTTTTCTTCTTCTTTTTGTGGGGCTTTAAAATATATATATTTTTTTTTCTCTCTTCCAATTAATTCAGGCGATATCTCTACCACATTGAATTCGACGTTTTCCAATGATATTTCACTGTCGGGACGAGGCGTTCATCATCGACGCAATTATAAATAGGCGTGTTCATACAATTTACAGTTAACGTGTGTCGTTCGCGAAAATTACGAACGGTATTTACACCGTGTTTGCAAACTCTCGAAAATTTACAGTGCAGTTTAAAAAAATTATTTTTCTCTCTTTTTCATATTGTCGAGAACAAAAATGTTGCGCTACTTGAAATAACCGTATCGAGTATATCCACGCCGGATGAATCATTCCGGAGATTGTGAGGCGATCGACGCAGTGGCGTACGCGTTTTAAAGAATCAGTTTCATAAAAAAAGAAATTGAAAAAAAAAAAAAATTAAATGTATACTCAAAAAAATTGCTGAACAAAAAGATACTTCGACAGTATTCGTATTATCAATCGGACATAAATTTTATTTTATTCCTCGTCGATTTGCCTCGGCTATTGTAACAGCCTCCGAGTCGTTTGACGACTACCCTCGAAGTGTGTTGTAACTTTTATGTTTTTCGTTTTCTTTCTCCCTTTCTATTTTTTCCTTCGCCATCTCACTTTTCTCTCTGAATACGAGAGACCAGAATCGATAGGCGACGATTCTTCTCTCGGCAGTAAAAAAAAGCCCCTTCCGCTTGTGAACGTACCTTTAAAGCCGAGTCGAGCGTGCGCGCACACACACAAACGGGCCACACTGAAAACCGGCCTCTCTCTCTCCCCCTCGCTCGCTTTTTCTCTCGCTCCCGATGCGAGCGAGCTCGAGCGAATCAGCAGGAGACGCGCACACAGAGGTCGTGCACGGAACAGGCCAGGAGTGGCGCATAAACATAGATAAACTCACACACGCATGCGCACACAGGTACACGAGACGATTACACACAACTCGTGTTCGCTCGAAGAGATCGCAAGTAAACCCGCGCACACGACGTGAAACGAGTCAACGCCGTGGATAGATACACTTGACTCGTCGGCCGAACACCCAACAAAGCACTTACGGCCATTTAAAGATATAATTTAGGTAAATTCTTCGGGTATCTCGAGCGCGACGAAACTCGGCTCGACTTAGCCGAGCGCACGCCCGGCGAGAGTTCGACGCGTTTGTTCTCTCTCTTTTTTCTTTCTTTTGTATTTGTAAAGTGAAAATTTAACAAATTGTACATATCTGCACTCGACAAACCGGTCGAACCGTATCATTATGACTCGTTAGTGGTCTACCATTTGCTTCAAATTGAAAAAAAAGGAAAGAAAAAAAGAATCGAAAAGTCACCGTAATAAATTGCAAATTTATTCAACGCCGGGTATGCGAAGTTTGGCGCTTGGCGAAAATACGTTTCGCAATTTGATGAATCTACCGTATTTTTTTCTTTTCTGTTTGTTGTTGTTTTTTTTTAAGGCGAAGTTACATTTTTTATTTAAAAAATTGATCTTTATTTTTTATTTTTTCTCAGACATTTGGATATTTCATTTGAAAGCTGTATTTTACGAGCGTGTTCAGAAATAAACTCCTAAAAAGCTTCAAGCTTTCCGGCTTTCGTTCTCTGGCAGGAAAGTCGGAGGACGCCTTTCGCCCCCCCCTCGGGCCGTCCCGACGTCGACGGTCTCGTCGTTTCTACTCCCCCCCCCCTTCTTTCGCATCCATCTCTCTCACAATTTCCACCCGGTCGACGTTTCTCGACAAAAAGGCCCTGGCATATCCCTTCTTCGCCGACGACTTTGCCAGGGAGGTTATTATTATCCAGAACCCTAGGGTCATTATCGTTATTATTCCCGAGGAAAGGTTTTCGTTACACGACTACTTTTCTTGCCTTTTACCGAAGCAGAGGTGGAACTCTTTTTTTTTTATTTCTTAATTTTTTTTCTTTTTTTTTATTGCCAATAAAGATTCGGACACTCGTGGGATAAACGCTCGCGTGACGCTACGCATGCACACACGCATACGTACACACGTGTTTGTGCAACCGGACGCCGAAGCATCGTTCGGAGGATCTGACTCGAGAAGAGACTCGTCGCGAGGTCATTCGAACTCTTAAATGCTCCACGCATTGTGCGCGACGTATATTTATTTCCACAACCCGACGATCCCAATGAATTACAAACAGCGGACCGTTGAATCATGATGTAATTATAATTTTCAATTTAACTGGTTACCTTCCACCAAATTGCCATTACAGTGTACGCAAAAAAAATAAATAAAATTAAGAAAGACAGAAAAAAGTGATGAAAAATAGTAAAAATGAAAAAAAATTAGCGGTCATTCGAACTCTTAAATGTTCCACGCATCGTGTAAGACGTATATTTATTTGTACAACTCGACGATCCCAATGAATTACAAACAGCGGACCGTAGAATCACGAGATAATTACAATTTTCAATGTAACGTTCCCCTAAATTGCCATTACAGTATGAGTAAATAAAAAAGAAAAAAAGGTAAAAAAAATTGATGAAATAGAAGTAAAACACAAACAAAAATAATTAATGGTTATTCGAACTCTTAATTCGAACGTTGTGCACGACGTGTATTTATTTCTACAACTGGGCGATCCCAATGAATAAAAAATACCGGACCGTCGAATCACGAGATAATTATTATTTTCAATCTAACTTTCCCCTAAATTGCCATTACAGTGTACGTAAAAAATACGAAAAAAGGTTTAAAAAAAGCGAACGAAAAGAAACTAAAAGAAAACATAATGAAATACAAGTAAAAAAATTAACGAAAAGAAATCGCAAAGAAAAAATATTAATGGTCATTCGGACTCTTAAATGCTCCACGCATTGTGCACGACGTAAATTTATTTCTACAATTCCGCGATCCCAATGAATTACAATCAGCGAACCGTTGAATCACGAGATAATTATAATTTTGAATCTAACCGAATAGCTTCCAGTAAACAGCCATTAGTGTATATAAAAAAAAATAATTATAATAATAACCAAGCGAAGGCACGATAAAAACGAACGAATTATTTGCTCCGTCGTCGAGTCGCACTTTGAAGTGAAATTTATTTCTAGAATCGGCAGGCCGTGACTCACTTTCGCGTGGAGTCGCCGCTCTAAGCTTGACCCTCCCGGTAGACTCGTAGAATCTCGAGAATTTCTCGAGATATGTATCGGAGTCTCATATGGCGTTTTATGGTCGACAAAAAAAAATGTCTAGAATTTTCAAAAAAATGTTTCCAATTAAAAAAAAAGTCAACAAATTCGACACTCGAACTGCTGTTGCAGCTAAATAATAATTGGTAACATACTCGATTTTTAATTTAGGCATACGGCGTTTTATGGTCGACAAAAAAAGTCTAGAATTAAAAAAAAAATGTATCCAATTAAAAAAATAGTCAAAAAATTCGACACTCGAACTGCTGTTACAGCTAAATAATAATTGGTGACATACTCGATTTTTAATTTAGCTTCGTGCGCGACGACAGTTCTCGTGTCCCGAGGCACGTGCTGGTAAAACTATATATATATATATGTTTTTTTCTCCCAACGTTTCGTGTCGGTTTATGCACGTGCACGTATGCGAGAGCATTGCACGCCCGCACGAGAGGGGGGGGGGGGGGGGGGGGGGGGGGGGGGGGGGGGGGGGGGGGGGGGGGGGGGGGGGGGGGGGGGGGGGGGGGGGGGGGGGGAAGACCATGAAAAAGTTTTCATTCCGACCATATGGATGAAAGGGTCCCTCTGCCTGCTGCAGCGAACGCGATTGCCTCAAAAACTTCTCGAGTTGTGCGCGTGGTATGAGGGGGGAGAAAAGGGGTGGAGACGAGCGCTGGAGAGGCCAACGAGAGAATGAAAAGAAATGAGACGAAAAAATAAAAAAATAAAAAAACGAGATGTTGAGAAAAAAAAAAACGAGACTGTGCGCGCGCTATCTCGACCCGAAGTCAAAGCAGCAGCTTGCACACCATCGTAGATAAAACCCTCGCGCTTATCTCCCAGCTATATACGGATACGATTTATCTATGCACGTAAACACGAAAAAAAAATGTTTTTCTGCCGCGGATTCTATCGCCCGAGAAACTGGGTGTGTTGCAGTGCGGAACTCGATCGGCAGATTTTTTTTCAATTTACAAAAATTTCGATGAAAAAAAAAAAATGGAAACGAAAATAAAAGTATTATATCTGGAGAGTTCGCTTCCGCTCGCGTCGGTGTAGTCGCGCCAGAATAAACTGTGCATATAGTTAAAACGCTCGAGACGTGCGAGCAGCGCGACCTCGGTTCGTAAATTAAGAATTTCTCGAATTTCTAAAATTATCGTTTACGCTCGATAGAACGATTAAAATGTGGCGGGACAAACCTCGATCGTTTATGACAATGATGGACGAGGAAAACTCTCGAGACTGTTCGCAATACCGACTCGTCGCTCGGGCGTCGGCGGTGAAGCAATATCGAAGACGTTATTAAGAAAAAATGCAATTATGTTCGAACGTTTAATATGACGTGTAAAGATTTCAAAAAAAATGTAATTAAAATTTAATTGACATTGAAAAATGGATGACAATAAATTTTCATGTTATTTGCTGCTGCGAAGTTGCAAAATGATTTCCTCGCCTCTCTTGTAACATGCAAATTCAAACGTCAGATATGCATGTTCGTAAAAGCCGTGTATATGCAGGGCACAATGTTACAAAAATGTTGCTAACTTTCACAGGGAAGTAGCAAACAACGAGTGTCTACTAAAATGACACGGAAAAATATATGATAATAAATTTGCATGATATTTGCTTCTGCGAAGTTGCAAAATGATTTCCTCGCCTCTCTTGTAACATGCAAATTCAAACGTCAGATATGCATGTTCGTAAAAGCCGTGTATCTATATAAGTCGCAATCTTATAAAAATGTTGCTAACTTTCACGAGGAAGTATCAAACAACAAATGTCTATTAAATTGACCCAAAAAAATAAATGATAACAAATTTGTATACTATTTGCGTCAGCGAAGTTGCAAAATTATTTTCTCGGCTTTTTTGTAATATGTAAATTTAAGCGTGAGATATGCACGACCGCAAACATCATATACGGCACAATGTTGTAAACGTATGATTCATTTGATATTAAAAATAGATGACGATCAATTTGTATGTTATTTGCTGCTGCGAAGTTACAAAATGATCGTCTCTTTTGTAAAATGTAAATTTAGGCTTGAGATATACATGTTGAATATACACAAACGCCTTGTTTATACAAGGAATATTACAGACAATTTGCCAACTTTCACGAGGCAGTAAGAATAAAAAAAATATGTTAAATTGACATTGAAAAATGGATGACATTAAATGTGCATATATTTGCTGCTGCAAAGATGCAAAATGATTTCCTCGTCTCTTTTGTGACATGCAAATTTAAGCCTAACATATACATGTCCTTAAACGCCTTGTCTATACAAGGTGCAACCTTGCAAAAAATTTGTCAACTTTCACGAGGAACTGAAAAAAGAAGTTCCACATAAGGCCCGAATGAGGAATTTCGATTCGTCCGGTGAAACCTTTTCGCGAATAAACGGGCGAACGAGGAGAGAATAAAAAGCGGACAAAAGGATTAGAGTGGAGAAAAGAGTGCCGAGTGAAAAAAGAGAAAAAAAAAAGTTTCCGGTAGGGAAAGAGAGCGGCGTCGAGAAGTGTGGACGTATAGGCGGATTTATATTACGAGAAGAGGAGAGGAGCGCCTTGGTAAGCACCGGAAGTCCAGTTGCCCGGGTGCGCCGCGCGCGCGCGCGAGCGCGTAAACAAGCGTTGGAAATTTATTAAAACACAAGCCCGGAGCTCGTAAGTCCACAGGAGCAGAGAGACCAGTGAATCGTTCCGCCGCTGTTCCGAACGGAGATAATTCGATAACGGCACTTCAGCGACACCTGCCTTGCGCAGGCTGTAAAAATAAGTACCCGGGCTTATCTTTTAGCCTCGAGAAGGATCGATTTTTTTATTTCGGTAAGCGATCCAAAAAATGTAACAAGCTTTAAACAAATAAACAAATAAACAAATAAACAAATAACAAATAAACAAATAAACAAATAAACAAATAAACAAATAAACAAATAAACAAATAAACAAATAAACAAATAAACAAATAAACAAATAAACAAATAAAAGATAGTTGTTGTCTTATCTTCAATTTTTTTTGCGTAATTTTACATTGATTCGAGCAATCGAGTTTATTGTAAAAAGTATTTCGCATTTGTCCAACTCCCATCAGTAATTACATCGGAACTCTCCGACCACTTTTCTCGCTTCCTTCTATACATATCGGATTTTCCGCCCCCGCCGAACCCTCACTGTTGTCTGTACATGTAGCTCCCTCGTTCGAGCAGATCGTGCAAACCCACGCGCAACTATACACACCCACACACGCATACCCCGAAATACCTGAATACTATAGTCACACAACGACGACCCGAGAACTCAAGCCCAGCCATCCAGACGCCCTTTCCTCACTCCGCTTACGCTTCTTCGTACTCTAACTCGTCAACTCAGAAATTGCTTCTGTACACATTTTCGCTGTTTCCCTTTGGTTGCGACGGCAGAGGGGGGAGGGGCGGAACTCGACAAGCCCGTCACGATTATCGGAGACGGAGTCGACGCGGCCACGGAGATTCGCATAGAATTTATAATACGATTTCGCATCCGTGAACTTAACCTTCGCTGTACGCGATGAAAACGCGCGATTCCACCTTCCTCAATTACCATACGCGTTTAATTTAATGCCATCCGATCGATCTTTCATTTAACTTTCACCAATTATAGTCCTACAAAAGCAAGATATTGAAAAGAAGAAAAATAATAATAGTCGATCAATTTTTTGTTTGTTTTTTGTCGATCATATTGCCTCGACATAATTCTTTCACGGGATATAATGAGGGGATTTCCGGTTATTGAGTCTTTCGTGGATTTTCTTTTTGTTTCGTAACGAACCGATGGGGTCTCTCTTTTTCTCTCTCTCTCTCCGGCTGCTTGATTTTACTAGCACGGCCCTGAAGAGTTCCCCAACTCACCCCCCCCCCCCCCCCCCCCCCCCCCCCCCCCCCCCCCCCCCCCCCCCCCCCCCCGCCCCTATTGAGGCTCTCTCACGACAGGACTTTTGCTCGAGTCTGTCCGCGCCTGCGCACTCCGCGTGATTTAAATGCCTCGTATCAGCCAGCCATCGCGTTATAAACACAACGTTCCACTGATTTCCGTCTCTCTTGTACTCCCTTAGCTCGATGCAATCGTGTTTGCGTTTAGCGGCTTTGGATTTTTTTTCATTTTTTTATTAACTTTTTCACAATTTTTTTTTTCGTTTCTATCTTTTTCTTTCTCTTTAATTTTTTTTTATTTTCTTATAATCACACTATTAAAAGTTCGCTCGACAAAGTTTCTTACGACGGGACTTTGCGTGTGTTTACGATACCTACGTTTATACAACTATCGAATAAACGAAGATACATTTTTCTTTCCGAACGTACGATAATAATAATAATAATTCTACGTTATTACAGTTCGATAATCTCTTTCCACTGAATTTCAGTAAGAAATTATTATATCGAAGCAGGAACATCGACTGCCGATCGATACTAATGTTTCGCCGTTTCTAAGTTTCAGCGATTTGCGAACTAAAATAACACGCTTCGCACGCGGCGAACGCTCGTATTTGTTTGCCGTCCATTGTTCCCAAGCTCGAGGGCCAATAACATTTTCTACCCGCCTTCCGGATCGCTCTTTCGAACTTTGACCGAGCTCGATTTTCCTTTTTTTTTTATGCCTCGAAAAATTCATTTTTGTTTCAAAAGAATAAAAAAAACGAAAACAAAAAAAAATGTACGGTCGCTTTGTTCCCGGAATGAAATTCGTCGCTGAACTAACGTGAAACGATGGTATACTAAATTTTTCGTTTCGACCTCTCTCGGTTTTCTTTTTTACGATCGTAGCACGAAAAACGAATGTCTCTGTCTCACGTAGGTACGGTTCGCCGTCGAGCTTTGTCCGCGTTTCTTACAGGCGTCGATCGTATCGGTGTTGGAGACTCCCCGCCGCTTCGAGGCGCACGGTCGACGGGCGGCGGTGTGCGCGCGCACGCACACAGCCGAGCGGACCGGTAGAGTGGGAAGAGGCCAGCCCGCACCGACACGTACCGAGTGAGAGGCCAACACATTGCAGTGGAGGGCGTACGAGGATGAAACGAACCGAATCGAATTGATATCCGTGATTTCCCGGAACGACGCGTGCTCCGGAGTCTACAGTCGAGGACGTGGAGAAATTGTCGCTTGAGCGATCGGGGTAAATGCAACGAATGTATTTTCCAAGAGCCCGATAGAACGGGGAGAGGGGAGGGGAATAAAAATGATTTTGCCGATCTTGTAGCACTCTATTGAAATTGTTTCGACGAAATACTTTTTAAAAATTGTCTATTAAGCGCGTCGAACAGAATTTCGAATTATTATTATTATTATTATTATTATCGTTGTGAGCACCGGGTAAGTTAGAGCTATGGGAAACGATGCGTTTCATAAATTAAATAGATATGCTTTGCCTGTGGTATTATCCCTGTGGTGTTTGCGCGAGTAGGCTCGGTGCACTCTCGCTCGGAGCCTAATAAGTAACGCGGCGGTAAGGAGAGCCTTGGTGCGCACGGGAGCGAGTGCATCGGTGTCTTGACTGCGCAGCACACTATTCCCGTTGAAAATGGCCCGAGCAACGAGAGACGGAAAAAAATGAAGAAAAAAATAAGAAATAAATTAACAAAGTTTGTAATGCACTGGCAGAAATTATTGGTTCGACTCGAAATAAATTTATTTTAATTAAATAAAATGGATTATCGTAACTTTTATATACATTTTTAAATAATGATTTATACTTGTGTATTTATGCGTATTTGCACGCATGTATACGTATTTACGTGTCTTTATATGTATGTACGTATTCAGCAGATTTTTGTATCAATTATTTCAGCAATCATCGTCGCCGAACCAAGCCTCGTTCGCGTTGAATTAATCGTAATAATTAAAAAGAGATGACATCACGCATAAAACGTTAAGTGAAAATTTGCATATTGTCCGATATTAAAATTAAAAATGCCTGATGTTTGTGCCACTGCGTTATGAACAAAAGGCACGAAACTTTGTGATCGATGACGGGAGGGGGGAAGCTCATTGGTCACTGCTGACACTGCCGAGTAAGATAAATGTCCCTATTGCCGAGCAGCCAATGAACAACGTCGCGCACAAACCGAAATATTACCCTCAAACACGAACTACCAGCCTCACGCTGTTTATTATCGCAACGTTCGATCTATTTGCTTGCTGAAACCCGCCATTTGCGTAATTTAAACATTTTTTTTTCACCTCATACAAATATGTTTGGTTTGATATTTTTATTCGACGAACACTCGGGAAAAAGGGCGGACTGTAGACTCAGATAAAAATCAAATCGGCAATAAAAGTTTTTTCTTTATCTCAACTGCAGTCGATAAAAGTACAAAAAATTAATTGTAAAAAGATTGCGTCATAGTAGCCAAAAAATTAATCAGCTCTTATGCGCATAAAGACCAAAAAGGGCCTTCGCTAAATTATACTTGAAATGCGTTTATTCAAACACGAACTAGCAGCCCCACGCTGTTTACTATCGCAAGGTAATTAAATTTTGTTTTTCTTTCGTCCTATACAAATATGTTTGTATTCACACATTTATTCGACGAATCACTCAGAAAAAAATGCGGACTGTAGCCTCAGATAAAAATCAAATCATCAGCAAAAGTTGAATATTTATCGCAACGGCAGTCGATAAAAGTACGCAAAATAAAATGTAACAAAATGGCGTCGCAGTAGCCAAAAAACGAATCCCTCTTATGCGCATGGAGGCCACCGTGAGATCGTACTTGAAACACGTTTATTAAAATCGATCGCGAGGGATTATTAATTATTGAGTTGGGCGGTAATGGAGCGTCTAGCCAGAACGATTGCGCAATCACTGAGAGTGATGCATCGGTTGCAGGGGGCGAGGTGGGGGAGGGAGGGGGGGAAGGGAAAGCATCGGCCAGCGTGCATCGCTGTATATGGTGTATAACTTTGTATACATGTATACGCGACAAAGCGTTAGAGTCATATGGTAAACGAATTGAAAGAGAAAGTTACATAAAGCGTGAGAGTACGTGAGGAAGAGGATGAGGAGAGCCAGAGCGGTGGAAATAGAGGAAGCGATAAAGTGTAGAGCGCGAACGAATTTAACGATTCGATGTGGCGAATAGAGCTGAGCTCTAGGCATGGAATGTACGTGTTCTGGCCAACGTTCCCCCACGTATATATGTATATATACATATACATGTAATATATATATATATACGTTTGTGTGCGCGCGTGAGCGAGAGAGGGAGGTTGGGCGAGCGATGGAGTGGGAACGAGCGACCCTGCAGAAATGAGAGGAGGATAATAACAGCGTTTATGGTTTACCTTCGTCGCGTCGAAGGGACGAAGGGCGAGAGAGAAGCCCAAATGAAAAACACGTGGCAGGTTCAACGAATGGTTTTAAAGTTATAACCGGTACAAAAACCCTGTTTCCACGATTTTGTACGCCCGGAGACTTTGGCCTTTTATAATATATCCTACCGTTCCGAGAGGAGCCATCTTGATTCTCGTAAATTTACATTTTTTTTTCTTTCGTTCCCTATCCGGAAACCCTGCGCTCGTTTACGGCAAAGAAAAAAGTAGCTGTATTAGAAATTTGCCACTTTCGAATTTCGTTAGTAAACTATTTTCCCAAACTCGTCTTCCGTCTGTATTTTTCTATAAAGTTTATTTCGTTACGAGAAAAATAACATAAAAAAACGATAAGAGAAAAGATGTTAATCGACGAGAGTTTACCGAACACACAAATCTGCATAACGTCGACGTCGTGGGCTCGCTGTTATGCTAATGTTTCAAGGTCGTTAATATAACGCGGCGTATGCGCGCCGTGAAAAAAAAGAGATCCGACCTCATTGGCTCGGTGGATTCTTTGTTGACCGTTCGATAAGAAAGGTTTTTTTTTTTTATTTTTTTTTCCATCTCTTTTTTACTTCCTCGTAGGTATTATCCGGGAAGCGTCGTTACTGCCGTTTTCGACATTGTTGCCCGAATGAGAAGGAAGAAAAATTATAGACGAAAATAGAAGTGATTCGAACTGCTGTGTCCGCCTTCCGCCGAGCCACTCGAAACTCTCGATAACTCGATACTTTGGCGACAGTTGTAACGAATGTGTGTGTCTGTTTAACGGCGAGGTAACTCACACAAAGGCCCGAGAGACGTGCCTGCACTCGGTGCTCGCCCTGCTATATATAAAGCCCCGTACAACGTCCGTTCGTGCGATAAGCGTATATTTTACTGATTATTATTTTCAGTATTTCGTATCGTCGTAGTTAAAGCGTACTATACGGACCGTACGCAAGAGATAGCCCAACGCGACCGAGCGATACATCGACGAGTGCGAAATGTTTATTTTATATAGCTCAAAAAAATATTATTCCCAGATCCAATGCTCAAGAATGATTTTTTTTAATCGAAGTATTTATTTATTTGTTTATTTATTTAAATGAAAACGTATTGTATATGTATTATATATATATATATATATATATATATATATATATATATATATATATATATAATATAAAAAAA
>JAPYZC010002012.1:0-15000 GCA_030522665.1 Ichneumoninae sp. A BG-2022a | reverse complement strand
ATTTGTGGGGAACGGGAAAGCGCCCCCGACACACACCGGCACACGCACACCGGCGACTGCGAGGAAGGAACACGATACAGGGTTTTGATCTTCGCCGTACCAACCGGGGCCCACCCTCGATCGTGTTACACACCTGTGTATGGACAACTTATTCCTTTGGGCGTACGTAACGCCTAAGATGGCCGTGTCTTAATTTTCTCGCCGGATGGCGATTTTTGCACAGTGATTGGGAATTTGTCGGCCATTGTGGGGGGGATAATGGAAATGTGGAAAGTTGAGGGGGAAGTGGAGCAGACTCAATTTTTTGAACACCCAACTTAGAAGTTGGTGCGTCTGACATTGAGGCGAAGTTATAGGTTGGATACACTTGCTGCCCCCCCCCCCCGCCCCCCTAGCAGACATTTTAAAGCGTTACATCGGGGCCCTCATCAGTGCTCTTTCGGAGCTTATCATGCCCCGATGTGACTCGCCAAAATTTTGATCTCCGCCATACCAACCGGGGCCCACCCTCGATTGGGAAGTTGTCGGCCATTATTTGGGGGGGGGGGGGGGTTAATGAAAATGTGGATAGTTAAGGAGGAAGTGGAGCGGACTCCATTTTTTGAACACCCGACTTAGAAGTCGGGTTGTGCGTCTAACATTGAGGCGAAGTTATAGGTTGGATACACTTGCTGGCCCCCCTGGTAGACATTTTAAAGCGTTACATCGGGGCCTTGCCGGACCCTCGTCAGTGCTCTTCTGGAACTTATC
The DNA here is from genome assembly GCA_030522665.1 of Ichneumoninae sp. A BG-2022a. Taxonomy (NCBI): domain Eukaryota; kingdom Metazoa; phylum Arthropoda; class Insecta; order Hymenoptera; family Ichneumonidae; species Ichneumoninae sp. A BG-2022a. Next base: position 14,250 of record JAPYZC010002012.1, on the reverse strand, counting down.
ATGCCCCGATATGACTCTTCAAAATGTTGACCTGTGTGTAGACAAGTCGATCCTAATTGCCATGTCTTCATTTTCTTGACGATTGGCAATTTTTGAGGAGTAATTGGGAATTGTGTCGCCCATTGTGGGGGAGGGAGGGGGGGGGTAATGGGGAGGTTGCGGAGAAAGTGGAGCTGACTCAATTTTTTTAACACCCGACTTAAAAGTAAGAGGGTTATGCGTTCGAAATTACCGCGAAGTTATCAGTTTGGTGCACGTAGGGTGCCCTTCATATATGCCGGGGACGATCCAAATACCGCTGCTATAGGGAAGCAAAGGCCAGGCATTTATGAAGAGAAGGTACCATTTTCCCCGGCAAAAATCTTAAAGCGTACATCGGAGCCTTCACTCAGAAAAATAATTTATTTGACGGCCACCGTTTATTTGGTTCAAGTAAAATATTTATTTGATTTAAACAAATATTTATTTAAATCAAATAGGCTAAAAGTGGTGAATATGGCCCACCTCGATTAACACGTAAATCAATGATATATGGACCGGGCCATATTCACCACTTTATTTCATTTAAGTAACTATTTATTCAATAAAGATAAATATTTATTTAAATCAAATAAATATTTTACTTGAACCAAATAAACGGTGGCCGTCGAATAAATGTTTTTTCTGGGTGTTGTCAGGCCTTTACAAGATCTCTTCCGGACCTTATCAGACCCCAATTTGACGTTCCAAAATGTCTACCATGGGTCATCATTGGCTCTAGAAACACCAAGAAGTTACCCGGCCCAGTCAATGCCAATTTCAGCATGGCCGGCATTCGCCCACTCTTCCCTGCCAGGCTGAGCGCCAAACTCTCAATCCCAGCATTACCGCCAAACATATCGAGCGATCTCTCGAACGATCGTCTCGCCTCTGCACGAATTCACCTCAAAGTTCGTTACAATTGATCCCGGTTACTCGGAACCCCCGTCTATCACGCGGGGCCCTCACACCGAGAGCTCTCGCGTCTGTAACCGCGCCAAGTAGTACCAGCAGAGCGTGAAAAACACGTGATCTCATAACGGGTCCCGGGTTTCACATCGCCCAGCTCTGCCTCACCTACGTACACGGTACACCACGGATAGCAAGGGATAATAAAACTCGTCGTCTCTCTAACGGTCGCCTATCGAGAACGGGGATCGCGAGAGACCGGGATAGCCGGGCCGAATCGTTTGATCGAGCGGCGATGGATCGATACACGGCCGATCGGGAGCCCCGGAGCCGATCGGCGCGGATCTTTCCGACGAAGGACGAGGTGTCGGCCGTAGGGACGTTGGGCAACCGGTAACGCGGATAGTATCTCCATAAAACGAAATATATCGAAAGGCACCTACCTTACCGGTTTAGTCCCGACGATTTACCCACCGCAATCCTTATCAAGGCCGCACACATGAAGATGTTAATAAGAAAAATCCGCAGAGTCCTCGGCTCTTCCGGTGCGGCGCGCGCGACTCTTCTCCAGGTGGGGTAGTTATGGCCGGCGGTTAACGTCCCAGCACCGGCGCGAGACCGCGCCGAGCCCGGGGGTACGGCCGGACTCGTGCCAGTGCTAGGATGTAACGGCCGGCCGGACCCAAACCCTATCTGGTCTCCTCTCTTTGGCTTCGGTGTTACCGGCTAGAGCCTCGAGGGCACTTATTCGTGCGACACCGATGACCGTGATATCGGCCCGGAACGAACGGGGTTTCCTCGTACGCGAACGATAATGCTCGTTTCTCAGCGCTATCGCGCGCGCGAGCGTTTCTTACATGAACACTTTATCAAAAACGCCGCTGCGGCCGCCGCCGGTTGGCGTGCGACAATTTCGATTTCCGAACCAGTCCCCGGTCATTCCATCGGTCGGATAGGAACGGGAGCGGCGATGGGAGCTGCGAAGAGGCGGACGGCGACGGTCCGGGAAACCGGCTCGAGGTGCGCGCTGTGCGCTACCCGATCTACGGGCCGGTTTGCTCTCCGCGCTGACCGATAAGAGACTGCGAAGGAGAGACGAACGGATTGAGAGATACACGGACGGAGATGGAATAAAGTAAAATAAACACTCGTCACGCAGAGAGGGAGTGCAGCACGGTAAAGTTGCTAACGGGATCGACGGGAAACTCGCTCGGTGTTTGAGAAAAATTTGATAAAAAAGGAAGAGGCAAAACGGGCTTTCGCGGCGTATCTTCGTACGATCGTTTAGGTGGCGTGGTTTCCATCGGAGTTTTGCAAATAACTCAACGGTAATGAGATGTCGTGTGAAAACGATGACCGTGGCGAGTCAAAGTATTTGCCTATCACTGTATACATCGGGATTGATATTACGCGCGAAGTTATCGTTTTGCTGGTGAGGGACTTGCTCCCGAGAGGCCGAGCATAGCCGCAGCTTCCCGATACTTATCAATCGGTTATTGAGAACGTGCGAACACTGCGGTCGTCGGGGGATCGAGATATTCGCGTTTTGAGAAGTTGACGCTTTGTGGCTTTCGAGGGACGGATGTGAATAGGGTGAAATTCCAATCGGTCATTTTCCAGCCTTAAAAAAAATGGCTAAAATTGTCCATAAGAAATTCCGCGAGCGCCGATGCTGAATATTTCGCGCGGAAGATTCGACCGCGTTCGACGGGAAAATCAGTGTCGGTGACATTAAAATTTTGCACACTCGGAAAAACTTCTTCTCTTTACGGATTTCACGCATGGTTTCGCGCAAGGTCGCTTGCGAAAAATTACTAGAACCATTACTATGATATGTTAGTATGGGACGACATTTACCGACTATGTGACCAGGTTCAAGATTTACAGTAATTGTGAAACTCTTTATGTTATTATATTTTTATTTATTTAATATTATAATATAATATAATCTAATCCAAACATTTTCGTATGTCAGAACTGGGCAAAGTACCAAAAAATAGTTCAAGTACGGAGTAGAAAGTATTACAAGTACCCGAAATATCAAGTACTTTTCTACTTGGAGGATTTCTCAAATCCTTTTTTCAGGTGATTTCGCAAGTAGGTTCGTAGCATTGAGCGTTATGTAGGATGTAAAAAAAGGTGCAAAGTAATTTGCACATAGCTTCCTCACTTATTACAACGTTGCTCACAGGTTTCTCTATGAGAACATTCGTTGATCGATTTTCGCTTCCTCGTGGAGAAAGCTATGCGCAAAATTTTAATAAATGAGGAAGCAATGTGCAAATTTCTTAGCACCTTTTTTCGGAACATTACAAAATGTTTACATTTCATAAAATTTTAACGGTCAAAATTTACCGAAAAATTTATTGTAAAAATTGGATTTTCGTAATTCGTCGTTTGGAGGCTATTTTTAATCCATTCTTCATTTTGGTTCATTTAAACAATCCATACCATTTTTCATACAAAAATGATAAAAAATGTTTATCAAGATATTTTTTAAAGTAAAAAACGAAAAGGAGCAAACCTTCTCATTTAAAAAAACGGAATTTTCTTTACATACATTTTTTAAACAAAATTTTTGTTAAAATTATACTTACTGTAAAGTTTAGATGGACAATAATATATTACCAGAAACAGAATCTCCTGCAACTCATCGAGTATCTATAATACGAGCGTGTACTCAATAAGTACGTGTACTCGATACTCGAATCCGTAAAAAAAGTACTTGAACTACTAAACAAGTACCCGGTACTTCAACCACCGTTCAGGCCAGTCCTACACATGTGGTAAATAAAAATATGCACAAATCTCCGTTTAATATGTTGTTCGGTGGATTTAGAAACACAAAAGAACTGTTACATTTGACCCCGGCGACAGATTTTCGATAACAATACCCGAACGAACGTGTACGCGACTCTCGCTGCTTGTTCTCTCGGTACACACGTACCACATATGTGTATTACCGATGTGCGGAATAACGCCGATATAAGGGTGTATTATTGCTCGTGGAGAATTGGCGACCTCTTTGCCACCTTTTGCCTTTCTGTCCTGGGTACTCTCGCTGCATGCACGTAAAGTTTCTTTGCCGCGCGGGTTTCAATTCACCGCGCTCTGAATGCACACTGGAATACCGGAGTGCTATCGCATTACGGTACGTTGTACGTATTACACGGGTATAGAATTATGGTACACTTAACACTGTCAGCCATCCGTAATAAGGTCCGGGACGAGACAGTGATGAGGACGTCGTCGGGCGTGTGCTTGTGTCCGCGCCCCGCGTTCGAACTTGATACATATATACGTTCTGTGGCATTGTGCCTGTCCCGCTTGGTTCGTCACACGTTACGGGGAGAGAATCGCGATACCGCCCAGATACACGCGGGGCATTTCTGCGTAATTATGGTAATACCCGCGCGGTCGAGGTTAGTCGCACTACGGACCGGACGATATGAAATGGAAAATTATAACTGTCGTAGGTAAACGTTTTACTAAAGAAATACGATTGACACGACGAATGAAGAAAAATGACGGAGAAAAAATATTGGTGCTCCTTGAACCGGCGACCCTGAAGAACACGTATGGGACGCGGTAGAGACGGGCGTTTGACTTCTGGAGCCTGCAATTCTTACGTCGGATATCGCAGTTACATGATATATGGACGAGCATGATTATTACAGTCTGGGGTATCGATTTCACTACAAACAAACTCAATCATATTAATTTTTGTCGAAGTGGCGCGGAGATTACTAAGCAAGAGGGCAAACAAATTTTGCCCGCCAGTCACGTTCTTCCCTACTTGTTTTACAACCTACATAAGTTGCAAATACCGGCTTACATTATTTTATTTATGTTAGTGTCTTGTAGTCCAAGTATTGCTAAAATAGAACCCAAATTTTCCATCGTTCTTTTTTAAATATAATTTGCACCCATATATTCCTAAATAAATATAGTAGTCATGAATTTATTGACAGTGCATAACATGACACAGTTTTTACATAACAGACTTCAATCACAAATATTCGGTCATTTGGCCATCGACCGAAGTTTTTGAGCCACGGTTTTTCGTCTTTTCACAAGAATTTTTTTTTTAATATTGTTTTAAGTATTGGTACTTAAAATGAATAATGTCAGTTTGGGTCTTCGTCGCTCATTCGTTCGAGTTGCCGATAAACAGTAAGTGTTGGGTGTTTGAATGAGTGTTTTGTGTTTGGTGAGGCTTGTATGCATAATGGTTTGATACTTCCTATTAGGGTCGCTGCGAATCGTTCGGTGAGTTCTCTGGTTCTCGTTTTTATGGGTTGTAATTCCCGTAGCTTCACATAGTAAAGTATTGCGAGGATTGTGAAGCGAAATAAATATATTGTATAATAATATATGCACTGCGAAAAAATAACATAGTAAAAGTAACAATACTGACTTTATACCATAAAAAATAGTTCCCAGGGGGAGCGTTTACATTTTATAATTACGACAGTGACAAAAAATCATGATTGCAACAATCATTATAATGTAACCAATTGAATATATACTATAAAAAACTATCTATATAGACGTTCCCCCTGGGAACTATTGGTATAGTAGAAAATACTATCCTTTTTATCAGTGTGTAAAAACCAGTCCTACAAAGTCCCGCCCTTTTCAGTCCCAGACACTCCTCATAATGATAAATCGAGTCCGCAGTTTAAATTTCCAGTAGAAAAAAACAACCGTAAAAATCCCCACTAAAAATTAAAGCCCCACTGAGAAAAAGACTAGTATTTTCTACTATACCAATAGTTCCCAGGCCGAACGTCTATATAGATAGTTTTTTATAGTATATATTCAATTGGTTAAATTATAATTATTCTTGCAACCATGATTTTTTGTCACTGTCATGACTATAAAATGTAAACGTTCCCCCTGGGAACTATTTTTTATGGTCTAAAGTCAGTATCGTTGCTTTTACCATGTTATTTTTTCTCAGTGCCGATATCGTGATTTCCATTATTTTAAATACCGCTTCGGACAAGAAAAAAAAGTTGGTAAATATTTCAACCGGAAGTGCATCAGCATCGGCTCAGATCGACGGTCCGCACGTTCCGCGAGTGCAGTTTCGTTCGCCGAGGCAGAGTGACGAGCATCGTGCTCAAAGACGATCGCACGAACGGACGGACGGACGCGCGAGGGCGAAGAGCGCGCGATGGCGAAGGGGGTTTGGGAAGCGGTATGTGCTCGGTGCACGGGTGGTGCTGTTGCTGTTGCCGCACACAGATGGAATGCCGGTTGGGTATAGCTAGAGCCCATGCTTCCCCGGTACATTATTACATTACGCACAACTAGGTAGATAGTTAATTTAGCAGTGGCATGCCGGTACGCGCCGAGCGATTGCTTCTTGTATTGCTCCGACGCGGCTGCTCTTGCCGCTGCTGCTGCTGTTCATATGCATAATGTAATTGACTTCATCCCTGATGTTACTCCCTCGCTTTTCTCTTTCCATCTATCTTTATCTTTCGCATCGCGACTATGCCTCACGCATCTCTCCGCACCTTTATTTTCTTGCCAACACACACACACACACACACACATACAGATACACATATACATATACATACGTGTATGTGTGTAGTTTCTCTTTTGCCTCATTCGTTATATGCACTGCGCACTGCGTGCGCGCGCGAGATGCACCGGAGTCGTCTTGCCGATCTCAAGTGCGGAAGGTATAATGGACTCTATGGGCGATTCACCGGCGAGCAGAAGCAGAAGCTGCAGCAGGCCCAACAGTCGGCGCAGGGGATCGTTGCATCGGTTATAAGGCGCGGAATGTACTCGCACCGGAGATACTCGGCGATACTCGAGGATTGCCAAGTTCCTTGCGCGTTTTATATCTCGTGCTTGTTTCTACTCTGTCTTTCTTCGTTCGTCCCGCCGGAGTCGGGTCCTTCTCTTCCTTTGTACGCGGTTCCTTCGACCTGCCGGGTCTATGATTCGTACGACTCGCGACTTGTAATGTATACTTATTGGACGGAGCGTGGTGCGGGGCATATTGAACGAATTGCGCGTTATAATAGCATCGGCGCCGTTGTTACGCGCGTTAGAGCGCGAGATGTCAATTTTGAATTGCGTGTACGATGGTCGTTGCGCTGGTTAAGGTTATCCCGCGAGGATCTTTGGTGCGGCTGACTATTGTGGTTGTGTGCGTTACGCGCGTGGAAAGACCGTGTATGCGAAAAATATACTAATAACTTTACGTTCTGCCCATCGCACGGGTATTATTTTTTTCGTAATTAATTTATTTTATTCGAGTACTATTTTTCAGTGTATGTTCTCACGCTCGATCGTTCTCACGATCGAGTTATGTTACTATATTAAATTCATCAAATCAAAATCACGAGACTGGAGGTACATTGAAAAAATAAGTAAAATTCGCTTGCGGGCTGCCAAAGAAAATTGTTATTTCAATTCTACTTTCTATTCTTACAATTTCATACGGGTTGGAACGATAACATTTCACATTGACAGTCTTGCCGTCGTTGTTTGAATATTATATGGCATTGTAAGAATTGAAAGTAGCAATGAAATTAAAAAAAAATTCTTCGGCTGGCCTCAAGGGATTTTTTTTCCGGTGTATTTATAAAATTTCTGCAAAGTATATTTTTATTCCTATTCTCGATCGTGGCGTGCAAGCTCAGAATTTATGGCCGGTTCACGGCAAGTAACTCTACCGTATAGATTAGTCTACGTGTATCATCGAAATGGCTCACAACATCGACTTTTTTTCAATTAAAAAAGTACATTAATATTTAATTATTAATATTTTTGCGTGATAAATTTAAAATGATTAGAATATAACATTTCTCGCGCGAAAATATTATAACGAATGTGAGGATCATCATCGACGGATACATAGGACATTACAGAAATAACCGGAATAACTCGATTTGCCTCGGTTTGACTGTCGAACAGTTGATCGACAAACGGCAGATCAGACTTGAAAAGCGAACAGTCGCGTGACAGATCGGAATTGAAATAATCAGCTGAAATTGTCAATAATAATATCCACCCCAAAACGAAATACCCGTGTTATTATTTAGCTCAGTCATAACAATATATTCCGTAAATAAATAGTCTATTTTTTCCGTCCGTCACATTTATCTTATAATAACGTATGAATTATATAACATTTTCGTGAAAAGGATATTTAATATATACATTTTTTTTTTGAATATACTTTATTTCCCTGGAGGTATAAATTTGATTCGATGAGTAGCAGGCTCGAAAATTGGCAGACTCCAAAATAATGTGGGGTTAGTTATTGCCATTTTTTTTTTACACCTGACGCGAGTTTTCATATTACCGAATATTGCGATAAGAGTAAAAGAAGAAAAAGGCGGATCCTGATCCGCGGGATTTCAAAAAATGAAATCGAAAACGAATCCAACAGCTCTTTTGTCCTAAACTCAAACGCGAGATTGGTAATCTCGAACAATTTAGATTTTTTTTCAAACTAATTTTTTAAAACTAAGTTACTACTTAAATTTTCATCGTTCACTACACCCAGAAAAAAATTTATTTGATGGCCACCGTTTATTGAGATGAAGTAAAATATTTATTTGATTTAAATAAATATTTATTTAAATTAAGTAAATAGTTACTTAAATAAAATAAATATTTATTTAAATCACATAAATATTTTACTGTAATCTTAATAAACGGTGGCCGGCAAATAAATTTTTTTCTGGATGTATTAGGTTTCGGAAACGATACCAGTTTCTTCAAAAAATCTTTCCCACCCCTTCTCATGATATTCTCGCGCCATAAAAATCGAGTGTCATAATTCGTACTCCAGGAGTGGCGAAAAAAAAAAAACAAAATGTTCGATCATCCCTGAGTACATATATCGGTTGTCGGACGTGTCCCACGGACGTTTCATTTGGCGCGATTGGCTCGCACCGAACGAAAAGGTCCCCAGCTCATACACACTTCGCATACGTTCTGGCTACCTCGGCTCATAGCAACGATCTTCCAAGAGCCGCTGCCCTCTCTCTCATCCTCGTATATATATCGCCGCTCGACCATTTCTCAAAGCGTTCCTGAAGTAAACTGTTGCAAATTAAGGTTGCACAAGGAGCCAGCGGTCATTTCTCAAGCTGTCTTCTCGCATAAATTATTGCAAACGAAACGGCGAGCCGAAAGAAACGCATAAAGTGCTTCTCTGTCGCCCTTCGCTCCTTTACCCTCTCTCGAGAGAGCGTCGCTTCTTCGTGGCCCTTCCGCCGCTCTCGCTCTCGCCTCGTCCGCTAATAGACGGCCCCCCGAATAAGACGGCCGCCTTGAGGAAGACTGCCGAAGAGCAACACCGGAGAAAGATCTCCCTCGGCGCAGAGAGCACGACAAATTTTTCATTGACGCCCCGAGTTTCGATAATAATAACAAGATCGAATAGGACGATAAAGATTCAACGGTTTGAAAAATTACTTGACCTTAATCCTCGTTCTATATTTAATGACTCACGAGGGGGTAAACGCTGTGGTCTCGAGTACGCACTGTAAGACTGCCTGTGTTAATATGTCATATTTTCGGCTCGCAATACGTACCTGCAACAGAAAAAATAATAATAATTGGTCAGTGATTTAAATCAGGAAATTGCATGATATATATATTTTTTTAATTCCGATTTTCTTTTTTTTCGTTTATTCTACGGGGCTGGGAGATGGAAAGAAACTCACTCGACCTCCTCTTCGTCCGACGTGGTATAATACAATCAAAAGTTTTCGCAAATTTTCACTTTGCAATAACCCGTGACTTGGAGCGTTAATAATTGTAATGCCGCTGGAGGGAGGGATGTAAGTTTCCGGGAGAAGTTTTTTCGGCATCCTCCGTCCGCTCTCGGATGGGAGTTAAGCGAAGCTCCATCGATTCTAAGAGAGGGAGTAGCGAGGGCAAGAAAAACCTTCGGCCCAAAGTTATTTTCACAACTACGGGAATTCCCCAAAGTTTTCGGTTTACTTCTCGGGCGTTAAAAATTTCGTCAATTTCGATGAAAATTTGCAAATTTTTTCGGTCCTCAAACCCCTCGTTTTTATTCTTGGGTAAATTTTTCATTCAAGCATTTTTTTTATGAAATCTCAAAATGAAATGTGCAAACTGCGTTTTTTAAACATTTTTTTTGTGCAATAAGATTTCTTTATATCGATATCCGTTGAAATTCAATTTCAAGCTATGTGCAATCTTCTAATGCAAATTTAGACCTCGGAGCTATTCGCAAGAAATAAAAAAAAAAATTATACGTGAACAATAATTTTGCAAATTTTAGGTGAATATCAAATTTTACAAATTTGAAGTAAATAATCAATTTCACAAATCTCAAATAAATACATTTTCAGACGTCCAAAAATCATGTAAATTCTGAATTCAGTGAAAGGGTTAAAATCAAGAAATTCCCTGGAATAATCTTCCACACACGGTTGAAGTAACGAATGAATCATGCGTAAAACCGTTTTTCGCGTTGATGAATGGCGTAACGGTATAACCGAATGATTTCTATCCCCGACATCTGTAGGTATATATATTACTCCGGAGATTCCGGACGAGTGTTAAATCGAGTGGAATCCAAGGGATGGCCGGAGATCCGATTAATTTCAATTTATTGACTCGCCGTCGGGGGGGTTACACTGTGAGGGATCGCGCCTCGCCTTGGCCGAGATTTCCGCGTTTCCGAATAATCCAACTAACCCAACAATTCCTCGAACCACCCCGATGGAAAATCACGTGGGAGCAAGTCACTGCGCTATCGATTATCTACGTTATTATTAATACATAAACATATATATGTATATTATATATATATATATACATGCACTTAAATACATATGTATTTCCTTGAATCAAGCAAGAGCGAAGGGTACGAAAATATCGCCATTAAACGGTGTCAATCACGACCCGGCCTTGCCCAAAATTCGTAACATTTACGTATCGATCGTCGGCAAAAAAGAAACGCCAGCGAGCCTCTTAGTCATTAATATTAATACATGTCGGTGGTGAAGGGAGGAAAAAAAAGATAAAAGGGTAGTCGTCGGTGTGGCTTTAATGCGGCATCGCCACCGCCCAGTGTCGAAGGTGCGCCGCCTCCGGGGCGACTTCCGTTCGCGATTCTTTCCTGGAAGGGATGAAGCCCTCGCGCGATGCAGGCAGGACGATGAAACGGAAAACGTTAAGGGGATAGAAAAAAAAAAGAGAAAAAAAGGAGCGAAAGAGACCAGTCAGCGTCATGACTGCGGCGCACGCTGATGCTTTTAAAAATTATTATTAATTGTCAGGTCTCTCATTCCCATTCACCCTCGGAGCGACGGACGGTTTATTCGACGGCTAGAGAGAGGCGCGTGTGCGATGAACTTCTGTTGCTGCCAGACGCGGGGTATTCGTGATGCCGCGTGCGAGAAGGCATTAAAAAGCCTCGCGCATTATATTAACGACTCATCTGAGACTGCTGTCTGACAGGAAACACGGAAGTAAGAGGAACAGTAGCAATTTTTTACAATTCACTCCGCGTGGGTATTGAGTTTGAACTTGAACTTCCACCGGTTTTATCGGTTGAAGCGATATTTAGAGTTAACTTAAAATATTTTTTTTTATTTCTTCTGTCGTCAGGAGAGAAAGAATTCTTGATGAAGAAAATTGCACATTGCTTTTGCATTATTTTTTATCGACCAGACAGATTCCTTTTTGGTGAGGATTTAATTAGCGAGAGGCAAATCGGACGCGAGCGGGCTGCGTTGACGGAGCTGCCATCTCTGTCGAGGTTTCCTGGTCGGGGCGTTACCAGCTCGTGTCTAGCGGAACTGGACGAAAGCAGCTGGTGTCAGTCGCGACGCGAATGAGTTTTCTGTACGGGAAAGTAACACAAACGTTTATAAATTTAACAAACATTTCTTATTCACAAATGTTCATCATTTCTTTTTTCGTATTAATTTTATCGTTCTTTTTTTGTGAAAAAATCGTATTTTTTCTTTATAAAAAGATGTAATTAAAAAATTACTGACGAGAATAAATGGTGGACGTTTGTAACATTTCTTGTTCACAAATGTTCATCATGTTTTTTTTCGTATTCATTTAAAAAAATTTTTTTGTGAATAATTACATTCTCAATTTTCAAAAATGTAATTAAAAAAATTGTAACGATAAAAAATTGTGAACGTTATAAACTTTTTTGACCGTGTAGTTATTATTTCTTGCCCGTCGAGTTTCTCTATATACGTCACGCTATCTGTAGGCCAGACTCTGTACTCTGTTGTACTCTGAAAACCATCCACGCAGTCAATTGTGCCGACTAAATCATCTTTCCTTATAGTTTCGTCCGACAATTTTTTACTCCATAAGCGACACAGTAATAAAAAAGAATCACGAACCAATGTTAAAATCAATTTTTAGAATAAAAGTAAAAATCCCTTTTACCCTCCCAGAAAAATGCTGTCCGAATCAAGCACGATTATTCGAACGTTAAAGTGGCGTAAAAAAAGTGTATCCCCTCACGACTCACGCAAGGAAGAGAATTCGAGATATGAAAAAAAAAAAATCCTTGAAAGTCGAGAACCCTGCGTAAATTCACGAGGGAGTCGCGGTCGTTATCGCGAACCATCGGATATTGTTCTCACCTCGTGGAATAACGCGCGGCGTAGGTAACACGGCCGGTAGCAGTTCGCTAGCTACATAGCCTAGCGTGTATACCTGATGCAATTTGTTCGACCGTGAAATGCGTCGGTTTGTAGGGCGAGCTCGGCCTCACGTCTATCTTCGACGTTGGCCGGCCGCTGCCGTTTCGCCGCCTGGCCTCTTCCTCGCTCTCCACTCGGCTCGTTTTATAGACCACTTCTCCTTTTTTTCTTCTTTTTTCCCACTTCACGTTTGTTGGCTTCGGCGTCGATCGCAAGGGCCCGAGATGCAGCCACGCAGTCGCCGTTTTATACGACGCTGGAATCGCGCCCCGCTCTCGCAGAGACACTTATTCAATCCTCCTTCTTCCGCCTCCGCTCTCGCCCCGCGAATCGTGCTGAATATAACAGAACGCTTAATTTTTTATTTTATTTATATTTTTTCCCCACTTCCCGTCTCCGATCCTCGATCCTATTTCGATCTCCGCAGCCTCTTTTTACCGTCCGACTCCTCGCCGAACGTGTGAGTTGCGTAACGGAAATGCGCGGCGGGGAAAACCCCGACGGAATGTGAATTTTTTTGGCGCGTCGCTGCTGCGTTAGGTGTGGTAAACGCTGCCGTTTTGCGACGAGGAAACGAGGGAAGAATAAAAGAAAAATACATTATAGTGAATGTAAAACGGGACGTTGGCGTTTGCCTCGGGACTTTTCTTTGGTTCCCGTTTGCGGGAGTTGCGGCATTGGGAACGCCGCGTGGAAGGAGTAATTTAGGTCCTAAAGAAGTTTAACGAGTTTATTGCCACCTTGCGTGGCCGCTGCGGAGCTCCTTTCCAAACTTTTATGACTCTGCCTCCCGAACCCGTCGGAGGATTCGGTCCTTGGCGAACCGGAAATATATTCCCCGGCGACTGCGACGTCGACGTTTCGGGGGAATAGGGCAGAGCCTAGCCCTTCGCTTCAACCGGGCTGGACAGGGTCGGGCTCGTCAAGGGGATTAGCAGGATTCTTGGCTGGGCCGCGCGAGATACTAGTTTGGTGTTTGTGTCGTGAGCCTAAACTGTCCTCCTACCTGAAGACGCGCACTTAAAATTTTCGTGTATTATACACCGGGGCAGTTTATATCGGTCAGCTGTACAGCCCGTCATGCTTTTACCATTCGGGGCCTTTTGTAGACAGAAAAATGCCTCACGGGATCTACTCGGCTACCATCTTCCTCGTATTTTTCTTTGGCAATAGTGTTGCCTACACTCGACGGGCTTAGCATAAATTGTAATACATAACGAGCGGCGTCGTATAAATTACGATGGACCGTGCCCGTAAGCCTGGTACTTTGGGTCAAACATTTTTCCCCGATCGTCACGACGTTTCTCGGGATTTCGGGACGCGAGTTGGCTGATTTTTTTTTGTTTAAGTTTTTGGTTTTTGGCTTCGGAGGGAAGGGTTTACGAACGCTGTGAATGATTGCGCCGTCTAGGGATTTGCACTGAGGAAAATTGATTTTTTTACTCCGTGAAAATGTCGATCGGTGGTCATTTGTGGCTAGGGCAGCAATAAAAAAAATGCGCCGTTGAGGAAAAAAATTGATGGTATAATAAACTGGTGTTACGTCCTGTGAATTTTTCTAGGAATTTTCTAACAGAATTAATTAAAGAATCATCCATTGGTAAAAATAATTAGCCTTCAGGTGAAATAGGCT
>JAPYZC010002011.1:0-16197 GCA_030522665.1 Ichneumoninae sp. A BG-2022a | reverse complement strand
TTTCATTTTTTTTTTTTTTCGAGTCTGGAATTGCGATCAACAGCGAGTGTCACCTACACTTGGCGGATGTAGATTGTTGCAGTCGCGTCAGTGAGTTGAGGTTCAGGTTGAGATTCAGAAAAGTTGGTCTCGCTGGAAAATTGACATAGATTCGTCGATTAAAATTCCTTGTCTTGCCACGCTGCATTTTTTTTTCGATGTAAAATATCTACGATTTTTTAACGCTATATTATAATATATTTTTTTATATATATATAAAATAAAAACAAAGTCACTATTTTATGTACAAAAAAATTGCCGACTCGTCGTCGTCGTCGCTCGGCCGAGGTTGCTAAAAAAAAACAACCGACGAATAAAAATTGCGCAATCTGTCGATCGCGTTCGACGAATCGTCGAGGCGTGTTTCTAAAAAAAATGCCCCGTCCTGCCCGGACTCGAGGATTTTCGTCTATACAATGCAATTCAGCGACATTTATCGGGATGATTTTTTTTCTCGATTTTTTTTCTTTTAGTTTAAAGTCAAACTTTTTTTGTTCTGATGATCGTGAAACCGACACGCATGCGGTGCTGCCTCAAAAAAATTCTATCGGGCGTCATGCACAATGTAGGCTTCGAAAATTATTATTATTTTATTATTAAATTATTATTATTGTTTATTCTCTTGTATTAAAAAAAAAAAAATTGTTGACTTTAAACTAGTACATGAAATGAGATTTTTTTTTTCGACGCTTAAATATTAGGCGAGTTCCGCTTGTCTGGAAATCGTCGGAATGTCCAAATTATAACAAACGATCACAACTCGGACGATGATAAGCGAGATTTTTTAAATAAAACAACAACAATACGTGGATGCATGTATGCAAATAATTAAACATTTATGTTCTCGCTATTCGTTCCAGCTACGACTGTGCTATTTTTTTTAAGGCTAAGACGATATTGTCTTCGGTGCAACGGTGCAGGGCGAGAGCGGGGTAAAACGGCCGACTTCCAATATTATTTTATTTTGTTTTGTTAATTTTCGAATGCTACAGTTTAAAAATTCTTTAATTCTCAAATTCGTCGATTGTCAAACTCTAAAATTTCCAAACCCTTCAATTTCCAAACCCTTCAATTTCCAACCCCTTCAATTTCCAACCCCTTCAATTTTCAAACTCTTCAATTTTCAAACCCTTTAATTTTCAAACCCTTCAATTTCCAATAAAAATGTTTGTTTGCCCCGCAAAAAAGTTGTGATACAGTCCATTTTCCCTCGCTCGCCGCCGCAGTTATCTCCGTCGGTAAAACAGCATGATAAACGAAACGGTGGATCTCACGCATTCGCTTTACAATAAAACTCCCAGGCCATTCCGCATGCACCAACGAATTCACAATAATTCCACCAAGCTCCGAGGCGTCTACGAAAAAATGTGCACATAAATAAATCAGACAAATTAATTAAACAATAAATATGCATATGCGGCAATGCTCCATTTTTTTTTTTTTTTTGGGGATTGTCGCAAAGTCTCGCCATCTCCAGAGTCATTGCCGTTTAAATCGGTGCACAGAAGTTAATTATCAGAGCCGAGCTTGGAATCAACTAAAACAACAGACAGACTCAACCACTCACGAGACATTATTTTATCATTAATTTACTATTTAAAAATTATAAAAATCACTGTCGCCTCAAACACGTCATCAATTAATTGTATCAAGACTCCATTTTACCTGAGCTGAGAATGGAGCCTTGGGTTCGCCAAAATAGTGGTAGAACGTAGACGTTGTGTTAAACAGAGGAACAGATAAGTAATCACAGAAATCGATTAGTTTCATTTCGGTCAATTATTTATAATCGACAATTTTTCCATTGTCGCAAAACAAATTTTTACGATCATTTTTTTTTTTTCACTCGTAAAAAAATATAAAATTCTTTCTGTCAAAAAAATCTTTTTTTAGTCTATTTTTGGTTTTTTTTTAGTCGATTTTTGGTTTTTTTAAAGTCTATTTTTGGTTTTTTTTTTGCAATTTTTTTTTATAAGTGGTTGGAGCTTAAATGTTGGCTGCAAAAAAAGGCTAGGCCGATCTGAGACAAGATGACAGTAGCCATGCTCAACTTTATTCCTCGTGTAAAAAATTACTCTCAGCTAATTTATTCGGGCACACGATAATCGTCAGCTCCGTTTCTAAACGCAAACGGTGAAACTATTATTAAGATGTAAAAAATGTTGTAAATTATGTTTCGGTACGATAAATATAGGCAAATTTAATTCTAGTGCAAGATTTTCTAAGTTGAACATAGCGTATTGACATAGCATAGTGTGGACATAAGCTGTTAATTAATTAATTAATAATAATAAATACGAGAGAAATTATCTTAGTGTGAGATAATAAATGGTTTTTTTTTTTAGGACGAGCGCGCGGAAAGTTTCGTCGAGATTGTTGAGGAAAATCGACGAAAATTTTGTCGTTCGTTCCGAGAGCTATTTAGACTTTTGCACGTTTCAATTTGTTAAAAAATATCCTAATAGTCATATAATTTTTTAAATATTTCATTTAAAAATGCCTGAATTTCCAAATTTTTGAATTCCCAAATCATTCAATTCCCAAATTAATCAATTACCAAATTCTTTTTTCCAAAATTTTAAATAAAATATCAAAAACACTTTTTCATTTTCTAAATAAAAAAAATTGTAAAATAAGGCGTTACACACGATCAAATTTGACTTTACCGACCGAGCATCGGAGTTGGCTTGACGAAGCCTCGTTTCGCTCAAGATATCAAAAACAAAAAATTAACATCCCCAATACAACGAAAGAGGAAGGAAATATTTGAAAAATTACGCAACGGTGGACAGTCCTCATAGACAGTATTAAATAAAACGAAAAAAACTAGGGCGAAATATAATTCACAAGTGATCGTCGGCATGACAGGGTGGAATATAGAAAACACAGCATAAGCCACATATCAGAAACGCAAACCCTTTACTTCTCATCGAAATTTAAAAAATATAAAATATATATTTTTATCCTTTCGAGAAAATTTTTTTTTAGAACGACGATATGAATCGATATATATATATATGTATATATATATATATATAATCGAATGACGCGAATTTAATTTCAGCCTAATCGAACCGAAATTCGGATCGATTTAATTAATCGGTGTAATTGAATAATTAAATTAAATAAAATTAAATAATTAATTTCGAACCAGTCGATCGAGAAAAAAGCGACGAATTATTTTTATCGTTGAGACTCCTCATGGTTTTTTTTTTTTTTTTTTTTTTAAATAAATCGCGTGACGATTTTTCTACGAAATAAATGGAGTTTCCTCTCTGTTAAAAAAACCCTGTTAAAAAAATCGAGGCGGCCGCCGATCTGCTTACCTATGCCGAACGGCTTGGGCGGCGTGGCGAGGAAACTATCCTCGTTCCTCGCGTGGCCCACCGAGGCCCTTCGCGGATGCGGCAGGCCGTTCAGCTCCGAATTGAGATCCGTCACGCTCTCCGATCGCGTCACGTTCAGAGAATCCATCGAAGTGTCGAACCGCATTATCTGCGGAAAATTATTGCGTCAAACCGACAATCCACACATTCCACCCTCGATGGCTAATCGACGATAAAAAAAAATTAAAAAATTGATTTTAAGGGTTTGCTGGACCTTCCTGTTTTACCGACCGAACGAGGCGATTTCGTAGAATCGACTTTGCATCGCTGTAACAATATTTTTCCGAAGAGTTTTTTTTCAGACTTAAAAAAAAAAAATGAAAAATCTTTGCAAAAATCTGTAAAATTCTCGAAAATGCAGTGTTGGATATAAAAATGGTCAAACGATAGTCCACAATCTCCTGTTTTTTTCTTCTAATTTTTGAGAAAAGAAAAAAGTACAAATTTTCTAAATATTTAATTTTTCTAAAAAAATGTTTTCTAAAAATCCCCCAAAAAAAAAACATTGACAATTCGAAATCGTGAATTCTTAAATAATCGGCTCCCGCCCCTAAAACTCCACAATAAATAAACAACTAGAATCTAAAAAATCGGCATTTCGGTCGGTAAAGAAGGAAGCTAAAGACTCAAAAACGAGTCCGTCAAGCCCTCAAAAAAAAAAAAAAATTCATGCAAACATTAAAGAAAAATGTTGTGCGTATAAACTAAAAAAACATAATGTGAAGCGCATACAGTGCGTCCGAGACGTCGAAGGGGCAGAAGTACCTGCGAGAAATTGGGTACGCTTGCTGTCTTCCGCATGAGCGGCTGACCCTGAGCCTGAAGCAGTTCCTTGACCGCGACGCTCTGCCTCAGCCTGTCCAGAGTCAGGATGCTCTCCACGGCGGAGACGCCCCGGGTGTATTTTTATAAAAAAAAAAAAAAAAAATCAAAAATCAAAAAATTAAAAATAGGTGAAAAATTCGATCTCGACGTTGTCGTTGGCGAATGGGACGAACCGATGTAAGTCTCGCCGTCGCACAGATTGCTGTCCTCGCCGCTGGCGGCGATCTGAGCGAGGCTCTCGCGATCCTCCAGCTCTTCGCTGGCCTTTGGTATGTTCGAGACGACCTCGTAGGTCACGCCGGAATGGGACAGGCAGTCGGTGCGGACTATCCGCTTGAATATCCTGTCGGTTATGCTCTGCCTCTTGTATATGTTGAGGGCGAGCCTCTTGCGCAGGACGAGATCCATCGGCGCCGGGTGGGACAGACGCACCGTCGTCTTCAGTATCAGGAACACCCGCTCGTTCGCTGCAAAGCACGAATTTCTAAGTTGCAAAGTTGCCAAGTAGCCAAGTAGCCAAAGTTGGAAAGTTGCAAAGTTGCAAAGTTTCCAAGTTGCAAAGTTTCCAAGTTGCAAAGTTTCCAAGTTGCAAAGTTTCTAAGTTGCAAAGTTTCCAAGTTGCAAAGTTTCCAAGTTGCAAAGTTTCCAAGTTGCAAAGTTTTCAAGTTGCAAAGTTGCATAATTGCAAAGTTTCCAAGTTGCAAAGTTGCAAAGTTGCAAAGTTGCAAAGTTTCAGAGTTTCAGAGTTTCGGAATTTCAGAGGTTCAGAGTTTCAGAGTTTCAGAGTTTCAGAGTTTCAGAGTTTCAAAGTTTCTGAACTATTTTTACGAATTTTTCGCATCGTTTGGACGGGGGAGACGAATTACCGTCCGTGACTTTGTTGAGATGCAGATTGTCGTGTATGCTCGAGTCCCAAGCGGCGATTGCACAGACGTCCTTCTCGAGATGCCGGATGATCGGCAGGTTGTAAAACTTGTTCCCGTGTTCCTTTGGCAGGATTGAATTCAACCCGGTAATCGAGACTTCCTCGCCTGACTGGTGCGTGGAGAGGTCGTCGGCTGCGATCGAGAAAAAAAAATCAATCAAAAACAAAATAAAAACGCGTAATTAATTTATAGTAACAATGCGTTGATGTTTGGCCGTTCGGTTACCATTGAGATCAAGAAACAATACAGGAATGTGAGGTTCCATGCCGGACGGGGGATTCCAGTCGGCCGGAGCACCAGGAATACCCGAACCGGCCGCAGGGACTAGTACCGCGTTCCGTTCCTCCGTCAGACTGACCCACTGGTCAACGAGACTCTGTTCCCGCTCCACGTCCTGCTCGGTTTTGTCTGAAATCGAAAATCGTACCGTAATTTTTTTTTATCAACCAATAATAACTATAATTAATCGAGTAATAAAATCAAGAAAAAAATAATCAAAAAATGTAATTAATTTTTTTTTCTATAAAGTATTTTATAAGTATATATAAATAATAAATAAATAAATTAATTAATTAACAATTTTTTCTCGATAATATGCGATTAGGAATTTTATCAGTACTATTAATATATTTTTGTATTTTGATAATTTTTTAGTACCTTGCTTGTTGATGAGCTTCTGTATCTGCTGATCGAGATACTGTCGCCTCCTCATGAGGGCGTCGCTCCACTTGTCCCTCAGCACGCTGAGGTCCTCGTCCTGGTAACTGTCCAACGGTATTTGCAGCCGATTCCTAACCGAGACGCTGCCGACCGCGATGCTCAGAATCGACTGGCAGATTATCGGCAACGTGCCCGAATTTTGAACGGGCTTCACCCGCACCTGTATCCGTCTCTGTTGGCCCTGACGCAGCTGGTAAATTCCACCTGATTTACAAAAAAAAAAAAAAATCATTTTTAGACGGCAAAAAATTGTTATCAAAATGGACAGAAAAAAAGTATCAAGTTTGCGACAGAATAAACAATTTTATGAAAGTGGAGAAGGAGAAAACGATTTTATCAAATTTGAGACGGAGAAAAGATTATTGAATTCGAAAGACAAAAAAGATCATTAAATTGGGAAAACAAAAGAAAATTTATGAAATTTGACACGAAGGAAAAATATTATTAAATTTTAAACAGAAAAAGAAATTACATCAAATTTGCGACAACAAAATTACATCAAATTTGAGTCAAACAGAATTATATTAAATTTGAGTCCAATTACATCAAATTTGAATAAAATTACATAAAATTTGAGTCAAACCAAAATTACATCAAATTTGCGACATAAAATTTAAAAAAAACGTCATACCAGTCCACGTGTCGGGCTTCATGACGACCTCGACTGGCGAATACTCCCCCTGCTCGTTGAGCTCCTGTATCTCGACCCAGAGTTCGATCTTCCTCGTCAATTCCGACCAGCGGTCAGCGAGTGATCGTGCTTTGGCCAATTGCTGCTGCTCGACCTCCCATCCGGGTTTGCTCCGCGAGAAGCCGGCGCTTCTGTGACCCCAAACCTCGATGCTCAACGCGCCCTCTAAAATACGAAAAAAAAAAAAAAAATAAAAAAAAAATAAATTTAATAAATCCGAACTCGATTGGAGTTTTTCTTTTTTTTTTGTAAATGAAATTTTTGTAAATGGTAATTTACCACCTGCGCAATGTTCCAGGAATTCCTCGGTAATCGGAACGGTGAAGTCCTTGGTGTGTTCGAATTTGAAAGCGAGCGAGTCTCGCTGTCCGACGGTGCAGTTCGAGACGGGCAATTCCGGATTGGGCACCGGCGGAACGACGATCGGCTCCGGATGGCCCCAGAACATGTACTGGCAGAATACGAAGTGGCTGAGCGAGAGCGGAAGACCGCTGGCCTGTTTGATCGTCACCCTGCAAACAAAAATATGAGCGTTAAATGTGACCTAATTTTATCGTATTTTTACGATTAAAAAATACGATACGCCATCCTATATTTATGAAATTATATTATGTATATAAAATAATAATATAATAATTATATTATATATATATTATTATTATATATATAATAATAATAATAATAATAATGTCTAATTAAGTAAGTAAGTGTTAACGGTAAAGGGTGTACGTGTAAGTGTTAGGTAAGTATGTAAGTGTTATAATAATGTATATAATAATAATGTCTCATAGAAATTTAAAATATCACGAACGCATGGAGGATTTTTTTTAAACTTTTTTAAAAAATCCAAAAATTGGGGTATTTTCAGATGTTATTTTTTTGTACCTGCAAGTGATGTGGCTCGAGCCGGAGTAGTCCTCCTGCTCGGAGGACGTGGAGTCCCCGGAGCTCGAGGATTCCGAGGCCGCCTCGCAGATCCGATCCTGCGGAAACTGTCCGGAGACCCGGCTTATCTCGACCTGCAGCCTTCCAGCGACCTCGCCCTGCTGGCTTATTATCGGCGTGTGGTAGTCGAGCCTGACGTCGTGAAACAACACCTCCAGGAATATGTTCGCCACACCGATCAGATTGTGGTTCTCCTGCGACTCGAAGAACGGATCCTGCGTCTTTCCCGGCACTTCGTCCTGTTTACGAGAAATGGATCAATGGATCAATTTGTTCATTGTTGGATCGATGGATCAATGGTCGATGGATCAATGATCGATGGATTAATGACCGATGGATCAATGATCGATGGATCAATCGATCGATGGATCAATGGATCGATGGATCAATGGATCGATGGATCAATGATCGACGGATCAATGATCGATGGATCAATGATCGATGGATCGACGTATCGATGGATCGATGGATCAATGGATCAATGGATCAATGGATCAATGGATCAATGGATCAATGGATCAATGGATCAATGGATCAATGGATCAATGGATCAATGGATCAACGGAGCAATCAATTTTCTTTCGCTACCACTAGTAATTATATTTAACAATAAATGAGGATCCTCGGTGTTTACCTTTACGGCCGGCAACCGTGGACAATTATTAGAATCCTTTCTCTCCTCGTACATGTCCCGCATGTCGACGAGCTTGTTCTCCAGTTTCTCCATCGACCAAACCTGGCTTCCCATGTTGAGCCTCTTCACGAGTATAGCCGGCTCGCTGACGAAAGCACCGCGCTGAAAGAATACACTCTACACATCCAAGAGTGTGACGAACAAAACAAATCGTAAAACGACCAAAAAAAATCAACGAAAAGTATCGATGAAAAAAAAAAAAAACAAACAAACAAAAAATCAAAAATTCGAGACAACTCGTAAAAAAACAAACAAAAAATAAAATAAAAAAACAAATATTATAAAAAAAATATATTATAAAAAAATATATTACAAAAAAAGTTAATGGAATAACGCGCGTTCAATGAAGACCTTTACCTTCCTGTTCGGACTTAAATTATTAGGCGGAATCTGTAACGTAACGCTGAACTTTGTCTGTTTCTCCATTTCCTCGGCGAGAAAATTTGCCTCCTGGACGAGCGAGTTGGCTTTCAGTATGTCGGTCTTCAGTTGACCGAGCGATCGCTTGAACATCTCGTCGCGTTCCTGCGCCCACTTCTCGACCCTCATCTGGGTTGTCGGCGTGCAGGCGGGCAATTTTCCGCTCTGGCTTCCGCCGCGCAGAGGATCGTACGGCACGTAAGGCGAGTACGGCGTCGACGGCGACAGAATGTTACGCAGCTGTTGGAACTGCCTCTCGTACTCCTGCCTCTGTTTCTCAAGGGCGACCTGGCAACGGATTGAAACAGACAAGTTAATAAAAAAAATGGAGTGGGAGAGTTCCGATAAAAATTAAGAGACATTTTTGGTGTACCTGTTTGTCCTCCTCGTGCTGTTTCTCCAGTCTGGCGATCGCACGCTGGATCGGGTCGTTCGACAGTTCGTTCAGCATCAATTCCTCCCTCGCGAAATTGTAGTCGATGTTCTGGGCGGGCGTCTGCGGCTCGCTGCTGATTGCTGAGCGACAACAAATCGATAAATAATCGATGAAATCAATGAAATCGATGAAATCAATGAAATCGATGAAATCAATGAAATCGATGAAATCAATGAAATCGATGAAACCAATGAAATCGATGAAATCGATGAATTCAATGAAATCCAATGAAATTCAATGAACTTCAATGAACAAAATCAATGAAATTCACAAGATCAATGAAATTCACAAAGTCAATGAAATTCACAAAATCAATGAATTCGTGACTCGACTAACCTGTGGCGCTTCTCGGACAGTTCACTCTGAAGAAGTGATGATTTCCCCAGAGGACTCGATCGCCGTGCATGAGCGGGGTCTTCTCGGTAACTTGGCTGCCGTTGACGAAGCACCGAGCGCCGTTCAACGGTGTCATGTAGAGTCCCGACTCTTGTATCGTTATCACGCAGTGCTCCGGCAGAATGCCCAATCCGTGCAGCTGAATGTCCTGCTCCGTCGTCGCCGAACGACCGCCCACCAGAGTTACGTCCTGAAACATTGATGAAATAAATCGTAATTCATAAAAATAATAAAATAAATCGATCAATTTATAAGAATAATAAAATTAATCGATCAATTCATAGGAATAATAAAATAATTCGATTAGAACAAACGTCTCGCCGAATCTGGCGATTTTCTCGCACGTTCGATTCGCCCGCTCACCTTCAGATAGTAGACAAGCAGCTCGTTCAAGCTCGGATCGTCGTTCAAATTCACCAAATAATATTTGTTCTTCTCGACCTGAATTCCCGAGGCCTGGACGCTTATTCCCATTTTTTCGAGGGCTTGTTGCCGCTCATGCTGAAGCCTCTCCGTCTTCACCAATTTCTCCTCCCACGTCTGCGACATCTCCTTCATCAGCTTCTCCGACTCTGAGAGCTTCTCGGTTATGTCCGTTCGCCTCTGCCCGACCACCGAACCCTGACCCTGATAACAATTTAGGCACGAAAATAATATCGATGCAATAATAATAAAATAAACCGATCGATTCATAAGAATAATAAAATAAATCGATCAATTCATAAGAATAACAAATTTTAATTGATCGATTTATAAAAGTGATAAATTTAATTGATTGATTTATAAAAGTGATAAAATAAATTGAGTAATTTATAAAAATGTATAAAATGGATGAATTAATTTATAAAAATAGTCAAATTAATTAAAAAACTGAGATTAATTTTTGGAGCTCACGGTTGCGTGCAGCAACATCTCCTTCAGAGCCTCGACCTCCTGTCTCAGTTCTCGAATTATTCTGGCATTGGGATCCTCGTTGACGACCGCGTGATTGACTATCCTCTTGGCTCTGTCGGCGTAGCGGAGGGTCGAAAGGGTTTCCTCATAATTGTCCGCCGCCGGCGATATCGTCGCGACCATCACCGTTTTACTGTTACCACCGAGATTGTCCTGCAAAAATTGTAACTCAATTTTAATTGTAACTCAATTTTAATTGTAACTCAATTTTAATTGTAACTCAATTTTAATTGTAAATCAATTTTAATTGTAACTCAATTTTAATTGTAACTCAATTTTTATTGTTACTCAATTTTTATTGTAACTCAATTTTAATTGTAACTCAATTTTAATTGTAAGTCAATTTTTATTGTGACTCAATTTTTATTGTAACTCAATTTTTATTGTAACTCAATTTTAAATGTAACTCAATTCTTATTGTAAGTCAATTTTTATTGTGACTCAATTTTTATTGTAAGGCAATTTTTATTTTAGCTGGATTTTATATTTAGCTTAATATTAACCTTCAGTAACCAAGTGAGAACGGAATCCCGGTAGGGCACGAACTTGTCGCGGTTCTTCCCGCCGGAATTTTGATCGGCTAATTTCGAGATGACTAGACCCAGTGTTGTCAGAGATCTATAAGATAAAATTTTAAAAAACATTTAACAACATATTCCTCATTTTTGCTTCCTCACAGAGGACGCTTAGCTTTTTTTTTTTATGGAAGTTATAAAAAAGAATGTTTACTTGTTAATATTGCTTCCTTCCTTAAGCCTATCGCCCACAGCTCCGGTTTTCACAGCCCTTTCGCTCCCGGCCAGATCCACGAGACTCATCCTCGAGACTTTCTCCCCGCTGACGCCGCTTTTCGAGTCCGTCAGTGTTTGAGTCAGAATTACTGAGAAGACCGCGTGCGAGCGAGAACTCTCGGAATTCATGTTTGTAGCGGCCACGGTCCTGGATTTGTTTCCCTCGGTCATCAGATTGTCGATGTCCTGAAAATAACCTCTCGTTAAAAATCCACGCGTGAATCGACGATCGAGACGAATTCAAGGCAATGCCAAACATCGCAGTATTCACAGTATTCGTTACCGACCGTGGTAATTTCCGATTATCGTAAATCTTCGCGCGGATCGACGATCGAGACGAATATTCGTAGACGGTAAAAAAAAACGTCTGGACACGAACGCGATATCGGTTCTCGTTGTCGATCGGTCGATCGGATTCGTTACCGACGCTCGGTCGGTAACGAAAACTGTAATGCATTTTTCCACATTGCTGAAACTTTATTTTTCAACTTAAATAAAAATGGCACTGTGTCCTATAATGTCCGAAACGGGTTTCCATTCTTCGCCGAACGCTGAATTGAAAGATTGAATTAGTTTTCGTTACCGACACCCGGTCGGTAACAAAAACAATAATGCAATTTTTTTCCGACCCTGAAACTTTATTCTCCAACAAAAATAGAATGAAACTGTCTATAAATTCCAAAACGAGCTTCGTTTTTCTCCGAACGCTGAATTGAAAGATTGAATTACAGTTTTCGTTACCGACCGTGGTAATCGGCGATCGAGAGGAATATTGTGCGGGCGGTGAAATAATGGTTCGGGCACGGTTGAGTCGATTCGCAGATCGATTCGCTACCTGATACGCCGTAACGGCCAACTGGCTGAGACCGTCGACGTACGGACCGAGAACGTTGTGCTCTCTGACTTTGAGCGACTGCTTGTTCGGCTTCGGGTCGAGCAGATCGTGGACCTTCTCGTTGTAGATCTCCATGTAGGAGACCTCGACCTTGTATGTCAGTTCGGAACTCTGCTGCTTCGCTATCAGGTCGAAGAGGTTGTCGCATAGCCGAGGTATTATTCCCTTGTTGTCGCCGCTTCCCATCATCGTGTACGACTTCCCCGAACCTGCCGGAAAATAATCATTCGCAATGAGTTCGGAAAAAAATGGTCATTAAAAAAATTAGATATAAAAATATATATTAAAATTTGTATAAAAATTGACATAAAAATGGTTATAAAAATTGATATAAAAATTTATATTAAAATTGTTATAAATATTAATATAAAAATTGACATAAAAATTGATATAAAAATTGATATAAAAATTGATATAAAAAAATGACCCTCTGAACGACAAGTGTGTGTTTGCGCGCTACGATAATCGGCGAGTCTCTAGAAGTGCAAAATCCTTTCCTTTCAACCACTTCGCCCGCGCGACTTATGATAATTCATATCCAGCTAGGTCGGCCGGGACGGTCGCGTTGTCACACACGAGTGTCGTTGCAAATGGCATTAGACCAGAGAACTAAGTCGGAAGTCAAACATGGCTCGGAGAGGCCAAACCCGAGTGGTCATTTTTTTATTCCTGAGCGTCTCAACGCAAAACATCCAATAACGATCCCACCATATAATAATATTATAATAATATAATAAAATATAATAATAAAATAACAATAATAATACTATAATAATAATCATTATATTGTCATCAACATCGTTATTGTTAATTATTAATTATTATAATTATTAATATAATATTTATTATTATATTGTCATCAACATCGTTATTGTTAATTATTAATTATTATAATTATTGATATAATATTTATTATTATATCGTCATTATGATCGTTATTATCGCATATTAATATTAATATCGCTGTTAATTAATTACCGGTCTGCCCGTAGGCGAATATACAAGCGTTGTATCCTTGGAAGGCATTGTCCAATATATCGCGACCCAGGGCGTCGAAGACGACCTCCTGGCTCGCGAAATGCTCGGCTCCGGGCTCCAGCGAGTAGAAGCAATGATCGAACGCAAACGTCTTCGGTTTGTTCCTGCAAACAAAAAAATTAATGATAATTATAGACAAACGATATTGTATAAAATTATTAACAAAAAAATTCATCAAATTCATTGTGGGAAGGAAAAAAAATTCGTCGAAGTCGAAATGAAAATAAATCAATATCGCACGTGGAAATTGACGAATTTCCGTTAAATAAAGAAATAGAAATATCGATATCGGAGTATTAATATCGGAATGTCCATTCGGAGAATGGCGAGTCATCGGGAGGCGGCGTATGTAATCCGATAATCGATTTATGTATTTTACAGTTCTGGAGTCACAACTCGAGACCGCAGCGGGAACGTTTGACCCTGTCGCGGAGGCCGCGCTCGCGAGGTTTCTCGAATGCCTCGTAAGAGCGCACCGCGGACAAACACGCGCAGGGCTCAGCGTAAGTCAGTCGACTGTCGCGAATCGAGAAGAGCGGATCAGCACCGAGGGTCGAAACAACAGAGATGAAAAAAAAAATTTTATATAGATATATATAAATATGCATACTTTTTAAAAAATTTATAATCTATGACAATATATTATATATTTATATTAATATATAAATCAATTTATATCAGAGCTGGGCAAAGTACCGAAAAATACTTCAAGTACAAAGTACAAAGTATCATAAGTACATTTTTTACGACGCTCGCGCACATCGGGCGAGTTTTACTTTGCACTTCCCTTTACGCTTCATTTTACTTTAAGCTTCTCGTACTTTACGCACGCTTCTAGTGTTTTACGCACGGTTCGCGTACTTTATGCACGCTTCTCGCACTTTACGCACGCTTCTCGTACTTTACGCACGCTTCGCGTACTTTACGCACGCTTCTCGTACTTTACACACGCTTCTCGTACTTTACGCACGCTTCACGTACGTTACGCACGCTTCACGTACTTTACGCACGCTTCTCGTACTTTACACACGCTTCTCGTACTTTACGCACGCTTCACGTACGTTACGCACGCTTCTCGTGCTTTACGCACTCTTCTCGCACTTTACGCACGCTTCACGTACTTTACGCACGCGCCTCGTACTTTACACACGCTTCTCATACTTTACGCACGCTTCTCGTGCTTTGCGCACTCTTCTCGCACTTTACGCACGCTTATCTCACTTTACGTACACTTGTTGTACTTTATGACGCTTCTCGCACTTTACGCACGCTTCTCGTACTTTACACACGCTTCTCGTACTTTACGCACGCTTCTCGTGCTTTGCGCACTCTTCTGGCACTTTACGCACGCTTATCTGACTTTACGTTCACTTGTTGTACTTTATGACGCTTCTCGTACTTTACGCACGCTTCGGGTACTTTACGCACGCTTCTGTACTTTACGCACGCTTTTCCTACTTTACGCGCGCTTCGCGTACTCGTTCTTTTTATTAATAATTATTCGTCTGTTTTTTAATTATTAATTTATTAATTTATTTCAAAATTAACAATTTATTAACTCCGAAGCGCGAAAAGGGGTGTGAGAGAGAGATTGGGAAAAAACAGATCTCCGGCGTATCCACAGACGTACAAAAAAGGTGAACAACAGACAATAAAAAAAAAAATTGAAATGTTGTAAAATTATTTTGATAAAGATTTTCCCTGACCGGCTACCATGTTGCCAGGTGCGCTGCGACTGGGTACCGTTGGGAGGCACGAGAAAAAAATATTCGACTGTCACGAGAGACACTTCGGGCGGAAATTAAACTGGGCCAAGTGCGTTACGCTCGGTGGAAGGAACGTAAAAAATATTCTCTTTTTTTGGTTACTTCCTCGTCGAGGAAGCATTTTTATTTGTTTCTTTAATTTAATTAGAAGCGAGCAACGACGTATAATTCTCGTTTAATTAAGCAAAGTGTTTTGGGCGCTCGGGTCATCGTTCATTTCCGTGCCGCGCATGCCGTATCGTCCCGGAAACTCCGCATCCACGATGAGAACGTTAATTAAACTCTCAGATCGGGCTCCACAAAATGTTCAAAAATTTCCGAAAAAATAAGTAGCTTTCTTTTACGTTCGTTGGAAACTAAACGGATTCTCGATCGTCGGGACGGAAAAAAAAACTGCGTGTGCACGTCTGATAAAATGAAAATAGGTTTTTTTTTTAGAAAGGCGAATTCTCAGACAATTAACTATGCAAAATAGCTCGCTCGCCTTGCCTCATTATTATTAAAAATTTATTCCCAATTAAGTGAGCGCCGCGCGCTCGAAGGAGAGTGGCTCCGAGAATGTTCTCATACGGGCGAACCTACGCGCGTCGTTGCCCCTCTGCGATACCCGTACATCCGAAATATTAAAGATTAGGGACGATATATATTTTATATGATATGATTGCAATGAAAATAACAATTATTGTTAGTTGCAGATATTTTTATTAATATGTAAATCAATTTATGTCAGCGAAGTACCAAAAAGTACTTCAAGTTCAAAGTGCAAAATATCACAAGTACTTTTTTTCACGACGCATGCGCACATCAGGCCAATTTTACTTTACACACCCTTCTCGTACTTTACGCACGCTTTTGTATTTTATGCACGCTTTTCGTACTTTACGCACGCTTCTTGTACTTTACGCACATTTATCGCATTTTACGCACTCTACCCGTACTTTACGCACGCTTCTCACACTTTACGCATGCTTCTCGTGGTTTATGCACGCTTCTCGTGCTTTACGCACGCTTCTCGTGCTTTACGCACGCTTCTCGTACTTTACAGACGCTTCTCACATTTTACGCATGCTTTATGCACGTCTTGTGCTTTATGCACGCTTCTCGTGCTTTACGCACGCTTCTCGTACTTTACAGACGCTTCTCACATTTTACGCATGCTTCTCGTGCTTTACGCACGCTTCTCGCACTTTACGCACGCTTTTCGCGCTTCATGCACGCTTTTCGCACTTTATGCACGCTTTTCGTACTTTACGCACGCTTCTCGTGCTTTACGTA
>JAPYZC010002010.1:0-27845 GCA_030522665.1 Ichneumoninae sp. A BG-2022a | reverse complement strand
ATTGTTATCATTGTTATCATTGTTATCATTGTTATCATTGTTATCATTGTTATCATTGTTATCATTGTTATCATTGTTATCATTGTTATCATTGTTATCTTTGGAAATTGGATTTCAATACTTTTGTTTATTACAGGGTAATTTACGACTAATTTTTATTTTCAGAATTTTCTACCAACATCCAACGTTTTCTACATAAAATGTTTGCATTTGTTTTCTATCTGTTTTTAGCATTTTCTACTATACCAATGCGCGCGTAAAGTAAGCTGCAGTTCACTGTAATATCCGCGGACGCAGTGCCGATATCCCTGTTCGACGCGGCACCGAAAGAGGGCCTCCGTATAACACCGTCCCGGACAGTCGTGGAATTCATCTGTCAAATAAAAATAATAAGAGAGCGGAGCCCGTCTGTTTTTTATCGTTGCTAAGCTCTGCACATCCGCGAGGCTGCCCGGCAACAAAAGATGGGTGAATCGGAAAAACCCTTCGCCTGTCCCTCGCCGGGCTGCAACATGGTAAGTTTTTAGGCCCTAGTCCGAATCGTTCGTCCAGTCCGACAACTAACCCTCACCTGCATCGTTCGAAAAAAAATGTTTATCATTTTCGTTTAAAAAACGCTCAGAGCTTCACGAACGAGGACCATCTCGTCGTCCACAAGAAGAAGCACGACATGGTTTTGAATCTAGGAAGCAATGGGAAAAACACATTTGTCGGTGAGTATGAGAAAAAAAAAACAAAATTTGTAATGGAGCGTTAGGCAAAAATGTTTATCACTTTATAATGCAAGTGACAATTCAACAGCCGATCAGACTCCGACGCCTACGAGGTTCATAAGAAACTGTGAAGAGGTTGGCCTTTTTCAAGATCTGCAGAATGTCAATCCCTTTGAGGAGACTTTCAGGAGGGCTGTGGAAGCCGGTAAAACAGGAACGCTGTCCGAGACTGAGGTACGAGTCAAGAACAGTAAAATCAAAGCTTCGAGGAGTAGAAGATAATTCTTACGACTTTATCGACAAGTGTTAATGTTGCAACATTTTTTTTACCTCTAAAAAGATGTTTTTCTTGTTAATTTTTTATTTTGTCAGTTTTTTTGTTCCGTGGGGTATCTGAGACCCCACAGTGGTAAACCAGGGCTTGCTTACGGGACTTTGATCGAGGAGCCGAACACTATCGACAATTTACAAAATTACGATTTTATCAACAGATGTTACAGTCGTAACATCTGTTTTTTTGTGCCCTGGATTAGCTGAGACCCCACAATGATAAACCGGAGGTTGCTTACTTACATAATGCATAATTAGGATTTTGTCAACAGGTGATACAGTTGTACATTTTTTTTACCTCTAAAAATACGTTTTCTTGTGCATTTTTTTTTTTCTTCATGTTTTTTTTGTGTCCCGGGGTATCTGAGAACCCACCGTGGTAAACCGGGTCTTACTTACAGGACTTTGATCGAAGAGCCGAACACTAAAAATAGTTTACAACATCACGTATTTATGTTAGCTCCAGATATCGAGATGTAACGTTTCTAAATTAATTATTTAGGTCGGTGGAACTGACGACACATTGCACACCCCCCACATATTTCCGAATATAACGGACGTCTCAGCATCGACCGTGACCACGAGCGTGATAAAAAAACGCCGGGATATCGATTCCGGCTCCGGCAACGATAAGAATCTGGGCGCGAGCGACGAAGATACCGCGGACCGGAATCCGCCTTTGATTGCCCGACAGATTAGCAAGAGCGTGGAGATCGTCGTAGGACCGAAGAAGCCCGTCGAAATTGAGAGCAACGCGATCGTCGTGCAAGAAGCCGACACGTCCATAACGACGAAGATCGTCGGAACGACTGCGGCAAATTTGTAAATAACTATTTTCTATACTCGCCGATTATTCGACCTTCTTTCTTCGAAAGTCCCACGAATCGATATTGATCAATGCAATTTTGTGCAGGTCGATAAACGGACAGGAAGTTCAACTTCTGTTGAAAACCGCCGACGGTAAAATGATGCAGCTGTCGGCTATACCGTTTTGCGAAAATCGGAGCAACTATCGGATCAACGGAAAAACTCAGAGTATCGTTTCGCAGAGCGGAGAAACATTGTTGAAACGAGTCGAGGACACGAACGAAGCTAAAAAATCGACACAGAACAGCAGTACTAATAGGATGACGATCGCTAAAATGGTTTATTTTATTTCTTGTTTTAGCGTTGATTAACAATTTGTCGTCATTTTTAGGGTTTTCTGTATTGAAAAAAAAAAAATATTCCGCGACGTTGAAATTTGTTCTACGAAAATGTTTTAGCGTTTGAAGCAAGCCCTGACGAAAAATGGCGCGGTTGTCCCGAGTGCGTTGACCAACGGGATTTCGGAATCTCCGGAAAAACCAAAAAATCAAAAGTCGAACGAAAGGATAGCGGGGAATCCCGAGCAGCGAAGAAAGCAAGAGGTTCAAGCCCGAAATCGAGCGAGCTCGATGCGCGCTCGAGCAAAGCGGAAAGCTTGGATTCAACAGCTCCAGAGAACGGCGTCGAACGCCAACGAAAAGAACGCCGCTCTGCAGTTGGAAGTCAAAGCTCTGAGGTCCGAAGTCGCCAGGTTGAGGGCCTTGCTACTCGCCCACGACGATTGTCCCGTCACGAAAGCTATTCAAAAAGGTCGGCATTTAAAAATTTTTATTCGAGCGTTCGAAAATGTTTCCTTGCCGAATAACATTGTAGACAAAGTACATCAAACTTGCACATTATATTATACTTTATTCGTTACAGGAACCTTGGTCGCCATAGAGTCGAAAATGCCGTCTTCGGTTCTACAAGTGACTCAAGATATTCGTCCGAGCCCGACGAAAGTCTCAACGCTGCGAAAGAGAAGCGCGGCTCTCGTCGAACTGCCCATAGCGCCGAAAACCTCGAAACCCTCGTCCTCGTTGGCTTTCTCGTCAGCGACGAAGCCGCAAGTCATCTTGCCGAAAGTCGAGGTCAAAGACAACTGCTCCGTTGTCAGCGACGCCTCGTCTCTCAAGATCCTCGACGTCCGGTCTCTCCTCAACGTCAAGGAACCCGCAAAGCGTATAGTTCTGATGCCAAATTCGGTCGGACGAACATTGGAAATAATTCGCCCGCCGTCGCGTTCGATAATTCAAGAGAACACTTCGACGATGCAAATCGACAATGACGCATCGAAATGCACCGGCACTTGATAGCGCCCAAGTGTTGCCTCATCGAGGATTTCCAATTCCTTATCGCCGACGACCCCTTACCGTGTTACGTCGATGCGGGCGCACCGAAGCCTCTAGGTTCGTCCCACGTGACTTTTCGCCAAACGACTTTGAGCTCGATTTTTGCAAAGGCGCACGTTGACTCGTGCGGTACAATTACTGTTATCTGAATACCGTGTTTTTAATCAATCAATGCTTATATTGACGTAGCAACAAAAATGGAATGCATTTAACAATAATAAACGAAGCTTCGCGATCAGTGAATGAACACCTTCGAGACACTTCGACCAGAAAACATTTATCGAAAACGAGTTTTTTGTTGTTGTTCCTTTTCCCCGTTTAGGAAAATCCACGTTTTCTATGTTTATAATGAAAATTCCCGAAAAATATCGAAGGGTATTGTTGTCGTTTTATTCTTGCTGTTATTGGCTGCTGCACGAGTTTGTGTCACTTCAGTCTTATAATAATTGCGCTCCCTGACAGTTAATCAATTTTTTGATTTAAAAGAAATATCGATATTTATCTTGAAATAAAAATACGGATACCGTTACGTTTATTCGCGTTGTGTTTTGTATAAACGACGCATTGAAGAATGACCCGGTCGAGATTTCAATATTAGTAGCGCTGTCTCTTTTTGGTAAGTTAAATGAAATTCTTTCCTCAATCTTTTGTGTATGAGATTTAATTTGTTTAAGTTACTTTTTTTTTTCTTTGAATCAACATTCGTACTTTTTTTTTAAGATTGAAAACGAGCTAGCCCGCGTATGAGTTGGTTTTTAAAAATAATTTACGGGATTGCACCTTCTTTACCGAGAGCGCACATTTATTCGGATCGAAGGCAGAACCGTGGAGATGAAAGTTTGTTAGGTAAACAATTAATCGTTTGTTACAATTTGCAGCTTTGTTATCAAAGTTTTATTGAATTCCGTTAATCACACAATTGACAAAAATGTTGATAGACTGTGGATTCAATGTAAATACCGTGTATCCAATTAATGAATCATTCTATTCTATAATATCGTATTTTCTATAATATAATTTATAATATGACTTCTATTGACATCGTAACAAAATAGAATGCAATTAACAATAATAAACACAGCTTCGCGATCAGTGAATGAACACTTTCGAGATATTTCCTCCGAAGAACATTTATCAAAACCGTTATTTTTGTATTAATTAAGGGATTGCACCTGAAACTTGGTTGGGTAAACAATTAATCGCAAGTTACAATTAGCATTATCAAAGTTTTATTGAACTAGATGAAACACACGAACGACAAAAATGTTGATTTTTTTGTTCATAATTCGTAGATCCGCTCCAGATCGCCGACACGTTTCCTCCGATGATTCTGTGACCCTCGGGCCCTTATCAGTTCTCCGTCCAGTAGCGTACGAACATTACACCGGACAGGAGAATGACAAGGGACTTTGGGCCCGTAATAATCCTTCCACGGTTTCTTCGATCCCAAACTGTCCTCGTAAGTTGCCTCTTCGCGCCATTTTAGGCTCCATTACAGATTCTGCAAAAAACACATTCCAATCAGTACGAAAATCCATGCACCCAAAATTACTGAAACTTTGCTTCGTCAATGGGGAATTTGCCAGTGGGAAAATAAAAAGGCGCTTTGTAAGTTTTCATTAAACACCATTCCATTTTTTTTACTAACAAATTGCCATTATTCGAAACAACGTTTCGCTGTGATCGCGCATGCGCGCCTAGACCGCGGACCGCCTCGGGCCGCATCCGATGACTCAGCGTCCGACAAGTGGCCTTAGTAGGATGTAAAAGAAAAAAAAAGTTTCCTGACCGACTTCCAAAAACAAAGCTCATAATTCGTTAGGCCATCGCGCCCGGACGTGCGAGCCTCGAGAAACAAACGAACGGGCGATTAAATATCGTGCGGTGAGTCAGGACTCGCGGACTAGTTTGAAGAGGGAAGTGGGATAGGAAGAGCGTGTTCGCAACGAAAAGTTCTATCATCCGGACCGTAGCGCACGAAGCGCTCTGTCGACTGATATCGGCTCGCTGGCAAACACACCGCCAGCATTCCTTTTTTTCTATGCCGATAAGACACTCTTGTAGTTGTAAACCGATAAGAATTCACAGAACAGGCAGCGCAGGGTGACCGTTTCCCCTCCCCGCTCTCCCCGTCCCCTCCCGCGCAGCTCCGACGAATTGGAAAACCAACAAACTTTCGTAGTCCGCCTGAGAATTCCGAGAAATTTTGGGGCTCGAAGCAGCGAATAGACCGATAGCACGAAAATAGAATAGCCTGTGTCGCCCCAGTGGAAAAGTTTATTACGGCCTACGATGACGATAACGCGTCGCGCTAGCCGGTCACGTGGTCGATGGAATCGAACACAATCGGACTTTCGACTTTACACCTGGCGAGCTGTGACGACACGTTCTTATACAGACCAATTTTTTTTCTTAATCATTAACGAACCCTTCACCATCGATTCTAGAATCCCAAAAAATTATAGCGTAACTTGGTCAACATTTCTTTTTCTTCAAAAAAATAAGTTACACATTTCTAATAATCGTTAATAACTTTGTGTAAAGAAAAATAGAATCGAGTTGAACCGCCTCAAAGTCCTTATCTCACGTGACTCGCGACTCTCGCCGCGCATGCGCGATCCTCGGATCGTGTGACCAAGAGCCTCGAAATGTGCTTATCGCGTACAGATGAAAAGAATAAAAGCACACACACACACATGCGCTCGCGCACGAACGCGCTGAGAGTTAGGAAGACGCAAAGCGACATCGGAGGACTGGCGGTGGCCTGGCCAGTGATCCGACGAGGCAATATCGACGCACACTGCTCTCCTCACTGCGTGGAGTGTTCTAATAGTCGCCGTGCTAACGGGAGGCAGATGAGCAAACCTGACCGAGAGAGAGAGAGAGAGAGATTTCGTCTGCTCCCCGTATATCCGTCCCGTTGAGAAGTCGGAGAGCGGCTCGCCGGACGAGCCAGAGCACAGCCAGACATCGAAGTCGTCCGAGCGCCGCGGTGGTGGGGATGGCGATATAGAATTGGCGCGCGCGCGCGCGCGCGTCGTCCTTGTGCCCCGAGCACGCTGCACGCGTGATTCCATCGCCATCTTTTCGATCCCTCGTTTTTTCTTTTTTCTTTTACAATTTTTCTCACGGCTCTTAGCCGAAGAAGAGACACGCAAAGTTCTCGGAATTTTTAGTCGCGGTGGGGAATAAAAAGGTACCCAAGAGGCAAATAATCTTTTTTTTTATGGTTATAACTTTAGGGTGAGAATCGCGGTGTCCCGTGCGCGATTTCGATAATTTTTTTTTCGTACGATGGAGAGAAGAGTTTTGGTATAGGGCGAATAGGCGCGCACTAGGTTCGAAGAGGTTTTTCGGCTCGAACTTCCGACGCGTATGTTCGGTTGCTGAACTGTAACAACGCGATCGCTCGGGCGTTCGGGCACCGACTGAGGCGGGCTTTCCGTATCTAAACGTGCTGGGGCGGCGTAGCCTCGCAGTCGACGTCGCTCTCGCATACACTCGAGCGGAATCCACCGGGGAGCGGAGGGGGGGACGCGGCTTAAGGGAACGAGCTTGCTATATCCGTGTGATCACTCCGTTACGACGGTAGTTCCGCGGTTCTTTTTTTTCGTTCTTTCTTTCACCGTAGTCTCTTCGTTTTTATCTCGATTTCCGTTCTAGTCGAGTAACTTGGAATTGTAATTTTTTTTACGAATTGTAGTTTACATCTCTCCTCGATAGATATTAATTTTCATTGTCGAATGGAAATTGAACTGTTTTTATGACTGAAGATATATGCATGAGACTAAAGTTATCTTCATTTCAGGTCTAGCCGAGTGATTCGGAATTGTACTTTTCCTCCGCATGTTAGTTTACTTCTCTCGTTGCTCGTTAGACTTCGCTTGGAGAATAAAATGTTAAAAGTGAACAATTTTTTCTTCTTCCCAAATCAGTGCATCGGCAAAGACTTGCTGAGTATGAAATTTGATCTCATGCAGATATTTCTAGGGTCATCGATTTTTCAGTCTTCGGACTCAAAGCGAGGCCCCTTCGCGATCGTACCCTTCTTCAGACCTATCTTTCAATTCCCACTGCCGAGTCACTCGCGCTCACGAAAAAATTAGATCTTTCCTTCAAAGGTCATTCTCACGAATTCCGTACATAGAGCGCGACCAGTTCTCGCGTCCGTAAGCGTGCGTAATCCTTCTGGCCTCGTCGAAGCCTTCGATGTCCCCCGTTTGGTGATTCAAGAGATTTCCCTCTTCTTCCGTACGCGAAGCGCCTGCGAACATACACAAAGGATCGTTATCTCCGAGTTTGTCATACTTTGTGAGGCGCGCTGAAAAAAAGTAGTTACTCGGTCGGAATGTTAATTCTTACAAGGCGAAAGGGAGCCTGCGGTGAATGCACGACGATAAGACGGAACAGCTTAACATACTTAATTACAGCTGCGTCGAAAGAATTATGTTCTTTTTCTCCACTGCGACAACTTCGTGTCTCGCTCGCTGTTAATTTTAGCCGGAACGAGAACTAGCGAGGGTCACGCAGAGGTGACACGACTTCGCTGGGCTAAACAAAATGCTAACTACTGTTCCATTGTATTCAAACGGTTACGATGCCCGGTTCTGTATCTCATTGTTAGTTTGCTGCCTCTCTGCTGCGGTAAGAGAACAAACTCATTTAACGTTACACAGAAACCGTTAATTAGCGCATCGTGTCTAAAATTTTTTTTTAGTCCGTCAAACGGGATCGCGAGTAAAGATTATACGTAAATAGTCGTAAGCCCGATAACATTTCGTCGGTGCTCGTGAGTTCTATCGTAAAAAAAATATTTAAAGACACGTCTCGATTTTTCTTTAGGAAGTCGCGAAGAAAGAATTTTCAATTCTAAGCTTATTATTGATTTAATCGATTTTGAAATCTTATCGCTATATTGAAATCTTTGGAGCCCTTGTTGTTTCGTCTGCTCCTGAGAGCGAGCAGACTCGTGTATTTCCGCACCGGAAATACACGAGTCTGTTTCGCGAACCTCCGGGCCGGAAATACACGAGTCCGTTCGTGTATTTCCGCGCCGGAAATACACGAGTCGAGAGCGCTCGTCAGGGCTGCCGGACGAGCGTCGCAGCGAAACGTTGTCGAGAACGACATTCGCGATTTTCAAAGTGTCCGTGAAATTACTATGTTCGATGCGATGCTCTACATCTGCCGACGATAACTGTCGGCAAGATAAATCGGAACAATTCTGGAAAATTGCAAAGAATTATTTGTTCGCCTTTTCGAATTCCGCTCGATACATCGATTTCGAGCACCCGTTACGCAAGATGACCTAACCTACGAGCGCACCCGTAAGTCCGCAGAAATCCGATTATATAAATACAGTGTTGACGTAAAATTGAAGACGAATATATACATCCGTAACCGGTCGGTTCACAATTAGAATTTACGAAACGCGTAATTGTCACCGAATAACTTCGTCTCCAATTTTGCGCCAACCATTGTCGGTCGATATCGTTGTACGAAAAGGTTATATAATTTTGGGTTTAAATACGTAAGTTTGCAGTCGTGTCGGCCACATCCTGCCACACTATCTGAACGCATCCATTTTGCATGGCAGAGTTCCCAAGCTAGGAAAATAAAAACAGACTCGAAAGAGGGCTTTTTTCACCGCAATTTTACTCCCGGTATGGAAAAGATCGAACGGACAGTTAAAACGAATGGAATTTCGTTTCCCTAGTCGCCGACGTTGAAGGAACGACGCAGCGTGAGTGTTTACGTGCGTTTCGAGAAGTTTCAGCTACCGAAAAGGTTTAGTGTGTACATTTTTGCGATTACTAATTGACGCCATTTTTCTGCGAAAAGTTTTCGGTCCTGTCCTGCTACATTGTCTGAACGCATCCATTTTACATGACAGTGTTTCCAAACTAGAAAAATAAAAACAGGGTTTTTTCACCGCAGTTTTACTCCCGGGATGGAAAAGATCGAACGGGCAGTTAAAACGGACGGATATTCTTTCCGTTAATTCGCCGGTGTGGAGGAAACGACGACTTGGAAGATTTTTGGATTGCGAAATTGCAGCTCTCTCTTCCGCACTCGTAGCGGTTAAACTTGACCTTAAAAACTGCAGATTTGAGTTTTTTAAATCTTAAAAAAAATATATACAACGCCATCTTGCATGGTCAAATAAATCACTACCTGGCCGTATTGTAAAACTCGTCAATGCGACGTCCACAGCCAGTCCCAAGCAAAGACCAACCAAAACGGCCCTAAATTCGTTCCGGTAATTCGCCTTCTCGGAGGGAAACGACGAAGCTCTACCGTTTACGTGCC
This sequence comes from Ichneumoninae sp. A BG-2022a, assembly GCA_030522665.1. Lineage (NCBI taxonomy): Eukaryota > Metazoa > Arthropoda > Insecta > Hymenoptera > Ichneumonidae > Ichneumoninae sp. A BG-2022a. The sequence goes on along the minus strand of JAPYZC010002010.1, from coordinate 18,295 downwards.
ATTCGAAAAGTTCCAGCTACTGAAAGTCTTAAGCATATGGAAATGTGTCGACGCTCTGGAGTTCCTCGGATCCCACGTGTTGACCCTACATCTTTGTTCCTCGTCGCAGCGGCGACCCCTCGAGCGCGCGAGCGGGCTCCGGCGCGTCGGCAACCCGCGCGCGCCCGTTCGCGTCGCCATTGCGTAATAATAACTAGAGAGCCCGATACAGGCGGAGCGTCGGGCGGCGCGTATATACGCAGGTTCGATAGTTATTATACCATTGTTGGTTATGCGGCAGATGGATCGATGATCCCGAGAAGAAAAGGGAATCCGGACGAATGGCATTAGTATAAAGCTTTGTCGAGTGCACGCTAGCTCTCTATCGAGAGCGCGGAGCAGTCGAGAGGTGCCGAGTAGCGCGCAGCTGAGTCTGATTACACCAGTAGTACGTCAGGGCAAACGCGTCCTTCCATACCACCGCGCGTCGACAGCATTATCTCCTTATTAGACTTAATTGGAAGGTCTGTACGATACACTCGTAACGTCATACGCCGTCGAATCGCTCGACAGTGATCGACCGCTCAAGCGGGGACCCAACGGAGACTTAACAAATGAATCGATCAGCTTGGAAAACAAAAAAGAATCAAATTGGGACATTCGTCTCACGTTCTTCCTAAATGAGTGCATTGACAGAAACAGCGCTGATCAAATATCCTAAGGAACTTGAACTACATATTAAAGTAGCAAGTAGTTGAAGTACGAACACTGAAAAACAATATCAATGACGCAAGTAAAATTCGCTTGCGGGCTACCGAGGAAACAAATTGTAATTTCAATTCTATCTTCAATTCTTACAATTCCATACGGGATTGAAACGTTGTCACCTTGATAGTCTTGCGGAATTGGATGTAGAATTGAAGGTAGAATTGAAATAAAAAATGTTTCTTTTGGCAGTCGGCAAGTGAATTTTTATTCAGTGCATTGACGTAGCGAGTACTTGAAGTACGTATTGAAGCAGCGAGTACTTGAAGTACTGAGCGCTTGATAGTTCTTGTTTACTAACGTACTGAGTACGGGCAGAACTCAATTACTGAAGTTCCGAGTTGCTGTGCGCTGGCTGAGTACTTGATACTTCGATACGTACTTTCGCCTATTTGCCCAGCTCTGTCACAGAGGCTGCCTACTATGAAATTTGATATCATGCCGATATCTTCAGAGTCATAAAGACTGAACGTCCGGAAGAGTATCGTATTATTATTATTTAATCCCCAGATAAATTTAGCCAACTTTGTCGGCGATAAAAAATTCACAACTTTTCATCGATCCATCTAAAAGACAAGAACATCAACGGAGACGGCGGAGATACCGAGTGACCAAAATCTATTTTACTGTGGCCTCGCAAACTATCGATCCGAGTTCTGCAGCTGCGAGCTTGTAAAGCGAATCGATTTACATTGCTGATTTGACACTGGTCGAAGTTTTCATGTGTTTTATCTTCCTTACATTTACAAACTGCATGAAACGTACCAAATATCTTTCAATTTACAAAAACCCTATAAAAAAAACCTTCGAATTGAGAGGAAAAAAAAAATTGTCCACTATTCACCGCCGAGGTCACGCGAGCGACGAAAAATTGTGTCCGATCATTGTGCGTTGCGACTGCGGTCCACGCGAGTCTCCCGCTCGTCGTTCGTTACGCGATAATTGTTCTATCGAAGTAGGACGACGCTCAATAATAACGCGACACGGCTGTTCAACGACTGACTGAATCACCGAATATGCTGAGCCGGGGAAGGAGAGGAGCGGCGATACGCGCGACTCGGAGACACCCGCGTGGTACACAGCGTAGGAATCCGCCGAGAGAAGTGGAGCCGGGACCGAGAGCGAAAGTAAATGGTGTGTACCGTCGGGCGGTGTGCTGCTGCAGCAGCGCCAGCAGCGGCGTCGCCTCGGGGACCCCCCGTGGCTTATCTACGTGCAACGTGTGTATACAGCCTACGGCCACGAACGAATGATACAGTTTATATATACCACCCGGTGTAAGCGCATTTGCTAACACGATCCGACCAGACGACAATCCTCTCCGCTTTCGCCCCGACAAACTATCTTATCTTTATCGGCCCAGCTATAGACGCCATTTCTCTCGAACAATTTTACCAATCAGATAATAATAGTACGTTACGAGACTTGTACAAAAAAAAAACTTTTTCTGAAAAAGTAGTTGAGCTACAGTTGCAATCGCACGAGTCAAGTGAAGATTTGTCGCACGAGTGTCGTACAAAATTTTATCTCACAAAGTGTGAAAATTAAGGTTTTACGCACGCGACGCGTTCATAAGACCGCAATTTTTCCACCGAGTGATGCAATAGTACGTTACGGTACTAAAGCGAAAAAATCTTTTTCTGACGCATTGAGTCTGCAGTTGAGTTGCAATCGAGTTAAGGAAACTTTTTTCGCACGAGTATCGCCCAAAATTTTTTCTCACGGGGTGCGAAAGTGGGGATTTTACGCAGGCTTCGCGTGCGGAAAACTGCTATTTTTGCACCGGGTGAAATAATCGATCATTCTTTTTTTTGTCTTTCTTATTTAATTTGCGCGCTGTGTGTGGTTGTTTTTTTTTTGCTCTCAGCTCGTCGACGATCGCTGACCCACAGCAGTCGGGCGAGTACGAGGCTTATATAGTAGAGCGGAGAGGCGTGTTTGAGGAAACTCCGAGATAATGACTATGCAGCGGTGTAAGGTCAATGTTTTTGGGACTGTGGTCTGGCTGGGCTAAGAGAGCAGTTGCCATGCCAACGAGAAAGAGACGTGGCAGGGGGAGTGAAATAGGGGAGGCCGGCGAGAGCGCTCAGAGACTGCGGAGAGAACGAGCGAGAGCGCGAACGAGGCCGAGCGACGGGTGAGGCGAGGTGCGGAGAGGCAGACCGAGCGGGAGAGACGTTAATCAGGAAAAACTACGACGCTCATCCCCCCTCCCCCTCCCCTCCTGCGGGCTCTCACTCGACAATTGAATTTCGTACTTCTGTCATTAATAGCTGATTTAGCGTGAGGAAGATTTATCATTCTTTCGGGTGTTATTACCAGGCCGGAGGGGCCAAAAAAAAATGGCGATTAACCCCGTTTTAGGTTAGGTCGCAACTTTCGGGCGCGATGGATTCTCGCTTCCAACTGCAACACGCCCGCGGCACGGAATTCTAACGTATTTTGTTTTATCTCTGAAAAGTTGCCACGGCGATTATATGCGTAATCCTCTCGCTACGGAATTTAATTCCTCGCTTCAAACGAAAATTCCTCTCGGGCGCGCGCACTTTCGCGCAGTTCTGCGCGCAAATATTCAACGATCCCCCCTCCCCCATTTTCTGCGGTAAGAATTAGGTCGTACAATATTTGTTTTTTTTTTTTAGAATCGTTTAAATTTTTGGGTCTCGGAGAATGTTTTGGAAAAAAAAACAATGTTACCGATAACGGTCCACAATCTTTCTTGCTACGAGAGCAACCAATTATATAGAATTTTTAATCCCAAATAATATTTCGTCCAAGTTTCATTCCAATTGCGATGTGCAATAGTTTTTCGTCTCCGCCGACAAATTTTTCGAGAGGCTCGCGGAATTTTTCGTCCAAAAACTTCGACCGGAAAAAAAACCGCCAAAAAATCGTCCATAATTTTCTTTTTGTATAAATAGAGCTGACCTTTCGAACTGGTAATAAAAACTGTCCGATAACGTCGCGCGCATCCGCGTATTTGGCGTGTGTCGGGGACCGCCCGACGCGATGAAATGATCGATGATCCATTACCGAACCTTCCAAAAAGCTTTCCCAACTGCCGCCAGCGACGAATACGAATGAACAAAAAAAAAAAAAAAAACAAAACAAAAACAAATCCACCTATCCGATTTTTTAAGGCTCTCGGAGATAATCATCGTCGCCGGGGCCGACTCGAAAGTCCGCGGAGGAAAGCGCACGTATCAATTCCCGAGTTTGAGTCTCGACGAAGGGTCAGCGGAGAACGATTCGCAACGCTCGTGTCTCGGTCGGCGAAGAGGCATGTGGTTCGATACAGGACGAGGCAATTGCGCCCAATCTTTTCATTCGTTTGCAAATTAATGGTGTGCCTCGGTGACCTCCAGAGCGATATGTATACACACGTCGCCCACTGTAACTATACATACAAACTGAGAAGTGGCCCTATATATATGTCCGTCCATCTGTACGTTCTCCGGGGGTCTGTCATACCCCACACTGAGACAAAAATTCAGTTGATTCAACTAAATGCATTTTGTTGATTGGAGATTTTGTCAAATCAACAAATGTTCGTTTCGTTTAAAAAACTGTTAGTTTTTTAATAATTTTTTTCTCAGTGCAGCGCCTTGCCGGGGCATGACGGACTCCGGCTACAACAAATGGACAGCTTTCCAAAAATATATATATCAGCTATTAATAATATATATAACTCACTCAATGTTAAAAAATAAAATCTTGAATTATATGAACCCGTGGCTGAAGGACTTAGGTCGATAGCCAATTGGCAATATATTTATACTCTCATGACAACTTACGCTTTGTAAATGCTATGTACCAAAAACTGTTCCATCTGGAATATTGTTAATAAATCCACTACTACTACTAATATATATATATATATATATATATATTTCATACATATTGTGACTCGACCAAACATAACTCGTCAGAACGTTCCCAAAGCGTCCGCATGTTCTTATACCCCAGAGCCTCGTTGGGGTATGACGTACCCTAGGTATAATCAAATTCACAACTTTCCAAAAAAATATATATCAGTTATTAATAATATACATTTTAATATATATATATATATATTAATAGTATATATTTTTTACATATGTTATATATATTTTGTATATATGAAAACATGACATATATACGCCTCTTGAATAATGCGCTCCAGTAGAAGGCGCGTCATCGTCCGTGCGGTCTACCGAAAAGACGTTCTTATCACCTTAGCGCACATCGCCTCCCAGGCACAGTGTAGGGCCTCGAGTATATATTTCAACCGCGCTGCGGCCTCGGCAGTGGCAGCACCGACGGCGGCTTGACTCTGCCGTACGGAGATAGTCTCGGAAGATGAATCCAGATTACGCTCCTGTGTGCGTAAAGCGGCGGTGCGCCTATCGGTGGTTGGCTTTTTGAGACGAGAGAAGATCCAGTAAGCAGGTATACACACAGCGCCGAGCCCGCTGCAGCCTCCCGAGTGCCCTTCTCCACAGCCTTTCTCCCATTTCCGCCTCTCTCGTTTTCTCGTTTGGCCCCGTTTCTCGTTTCTACCGTATTACCGTCGGTTCTCTCCCCCCCCCCCCCCTCGCCCCCCCCCTTTTGCTCTCTTCATCTCTGCCACATTTGCCTCGGTGTAGCACTCTTGTTTCCTGCGCGATGCCGATAGTGGCTGCTTCTCTAGTGCCCTGGTCTCCACATTCCGGATGCTGCCCCCCCCCCCTCCCCGCTCCCCGCCTCCAGCTCGCCACGTTTTCGTCTACCCGGCAAACAACCCCCATCGTACACTCGTTACGAGACATCCCAGAAATATTCGTCGGCATTTCCGCTCGTACGAAAGTACCGAGTGGCCGAACATGGTCGTCGGTGGAAGGCGATAACGGTTCGTTGATAAGGGCATATAACCCCTTCCTCCGCGTTCCGACCATCCAGAGCCAACCCCCTTTTAGGACAACCGTCTCTCTATCACTATCGCTGTACTCTCTTTAACCCGCCCCCCCCCCCCAAGCCCTACTCGCTTCCCTGCCCCCCTAACCTCCCTCTTCATCGCCCCCCCCCCTCCTGCAACGCTTTTAATATCTCGGCGCACCGGCGCCCGGCCTTTTTAATTATCTCCTACGGCTATAATGGAAGCTTGGATCTTTCCAGCTTTCGACGAAATAAACGTAAAAGCACGGATGTATACGCTTTACCGAGTGGCGAACATTGACGTGTAGGTAGGTATATATATTTTTTAGTGTGATATATATTTTTTTTCAGGGGGCTTTTCCTGTAGGAATGCGTGTTCTCCAGTATGAGAGTCATCCGTTCGTCCGTTCGTCTGTGGGGGCCCCCGATGGGGAAGGAGTCGAGATGACCGAAACTGGGAAGTGACATTCAGCGCCACACACTTAAGCGTTTCGTAAGTTGTAGGGTTCGTGTATATCGGTATATATAATTTCAGTGTCTTTTTCTTTTTTTGTCAAAAAGCTTTTCCTGTATGATAGTGCTGTCCAGTACGAGAGTCATCCGTTCAGTGCGAAGCCCCAATGAGGAAAGAATCGGCTTGGTCGAAATTGGGAAGAGACACTCAGCGCCATACACTAAAGCGCTCCGTAATTCGTCAGTCTCGTGTATATCGGTCTATATATTTTTCTTGTTTTTTTCAGAGAGTTGTTTCTGTACGAATGCGTGTTCTCCAGAACGAGAGTTATCCGTCCGTCCGGCTGTGCGAGGCCCCGATGAGGAAAGAACCGAGTTGTTCGAAGCTGAGAAGAGACAAGCAGCACCGTAACTAAAGCGCTTCGTAATTCGTTGGCCTCGTCTATCTTTTGTTTTTTCACAGAGCTGTTCCTGTACGAATGCATGTTCTCCAGAACGAGAGTTATCCGTCCGTCCGGCTGTGCGAGGCCCCGATGAGGAAAGAACCGAGTTGGTCGAAGTTGAGAAGAGACACTCAGCACCATAACTAAAGCGCTCCGTAATTCGTCAGTCTCTCGTGTATATCGGTTGTTTTTTCACAGAGCTGTTCCTGTACGAATGCATGTTCTCCAGAACGAGAGTTATCCGTCCGTCCGGCTGTGCGAGGCCCCGATGAGGAATGAACCGAGTTGGTCGGCGCCGGGAAGGGACACTCAGCGCCATACACTTAATCGCTCCGTAATTCGTCGGCCTCCTGGCAAGCCCGCCCCGCCTCCCGTAACGGGTTTTAAGGACGCGGGAAGGTTATTGCATTCGAGTGGCAAAGGGAGTGCACAGGAGACGTCGCCGAGGAAGCGGAACGACAGGCTCGTCGGGGGAGAACGGTGGATTCTTCGCTTAAAAGGTGTCGAGATGACTTTTCGTCATATTACGACGTCTACGAGTATCTTGAAACCATTAGGCCTCGTCTTCCACGGGCGCCCCGAGGCCCTCGCTCTCTTTCTCCCACCCGTCTCGTCTATCCCAGACTGCCGTTTACCTCGTCCTAGCAATTATTCGAGCGAAACTTCTCACCCCCCACTCTCACCCGGTGTGTCTAACGCGATGAGTAAATTCGCGAGAAAAATTTCACAATTTTCCGTGTCGTCCTTGCAAGTCTGTATTATAGTCTCGTTGTATTATGCACGATGTTTTTTTTCTCGAGAGAGGGTCTTGATTGTTAGCTCGGGGAGGGATTCGTGAACGCGAAATTATTGAAACAGAAGTGGTCGAACACAAAAACGGTACTTTAAGATCTTCGATTCAAATTGCAACGATTGTCATCTAAATGTTGTCGAAAAGAACTTTTCCCAGTTAATTTTCTTCTCAATAATTCTCGAGCATAATTGTTCCTTCGTGGACCACTATTTTCGATTAAAAAAAAAATAGTTAAAAGTCCGAGCGCTTGGCTTAATTTCGAAAAAAAATCCATTACTTCTATTCTAGTCCCCGCCGCCCGTTACATTATTTTCCGAAGGTCTTCTATTCTACCCGGTCGAAAAGTGTGAGATATCGCGATAATTAACAGAGAGCATTACGAGCTCGCCGCGGTAGGGTAGACAATCGGCCCCGGGGTTGGGGCTCGACCGTTCGTTCTGGCTGCGCGGGTCGACCCTGGCTCGCACTTCGCCTTCGTTCCTTCCTTTCGGGAAAATATGTAATATCCACCACCTGGGACACTGCGCGTGCACTCGATCGCTTCGGGCCTCATTTACTAATGACTACCAGTTATATCGCTTCGCTTCTCCCGCCACACGAGGCCACTTCCCCCCGCCCCGTAGATCAGCGCCTTCGATAAATTAAAACAATATTTCCCGTGTTCCAATTCGCCCTCCAGCTCGATAACTTTGACGCTCGGCATCAGAGCCAGCATCACGATTTTTCATCCCACCGGTTCGCCCGACACAGCCAGCTAATATTGTTACGAGCAGCGTTGAAATTTATAAGCGGCATGTTGGACAGTCCCGGCCTAGCATATGGAGGCATTTTAATTGAGAGTCTGCTGGTTAGGTCATCACCGCTGCTCGGTATGCCAGCCGAGGCGTATCCGAACACATGGACGTACGAGAACCGCCACTACGTACCCCGGATAGAGAACGTGGGAGATGTACGGCAGCGACCAACACGTGACAGACGACACTCCGGGAACCAATGAAAATCCAGGGCTTTCTCGCGACCCGAGGAAACGCTTCTGAAAAATCTCGTCGGTTCTCACGGATCGTGCAATTTTTTTTTTTTTTTTTCAACGCTAGTGGCATTTTCTTATTCTTAAATTTCAATGCTTGGGCGACGCGAAATTAACTGGGGTAAAAATATCTGACCCACATCCGCGTGAACCGCGAGGAGAATCAGTCGAGAGAGCCATTAATCTGCACCCGTTTATCTCCAACAATTGTTTCCACCCAAGTAATTCGCTCGCTTTTATCGGACGAGTATTCTTCCTGCACGGGTATTTTTATTTATTTATTTAACTCATGTAGCACGAAGTGATTTAAAATAATTTTAGAAATGTTTTTAATCTTTCAAATCTCACGGAATATTTCTGAAATATATTGATAATTATATTTTGAAATATTCTGTCAAAATATCCCAACGAAACGCTTCTTGAATATTTCCGAAACATACTTAATTGTCGATACATGTGACATATTTCAGAAAGATAATGATAAAATGTTTTTAAATATTTTTTTATTTCTTGTCTCACCGAAATATTTCTATTAAAACTTTCTTCGCCTTTCGCCAAAATGTTTCAAAAACATTTCCGAAACGTTTCAATGTAAGACAAAAAATATTTTCAATATCTTAAAGAAATATTTCCGTTCTTTGTGGGAAATAACACGACAAGTGAAAAAGAAAAAAAATAATGAAATTCATAAAATTTCGTAATGGATAGTGCAGTTGTACGACAAGAAAAAAAAAAGAAAATATGATCCGTCCGTACGGGAGATGAATAAATATTTTCCAGATTGGATATTGAAATTGCGGGTATAAACTTTGGAGGCAAAGTAAGTGAAGTGGCGTTGCAGAGAAGCGAGGCAAAGGCCGAGGGGAGAAGGTTGGGAAGTGAGAGAGAGCGAGGAGAGCCAGGTTTCTCGGTCCATAAGCCGAGCCCAAGTCGGCTTCTGTGGCGGCGGTACAGCAGTGTACATGTGGCGTACAGTGCTAGGTGGAAGACGACGCCGAATGCTCGCACATAGCCGCAGCCAGGGATGAAGCTAAAAGAGAGCGCGGAGCTCGGAGCAGCTCGACGGGCTCGCGTCGAAGGTTCGGCGGATCTCGTACACGGGCCTTTGTTAAATATGGCCCGCGCGCTTCTCGTTCTTTTGTCGTCGTTGACAAAGCCCCCGGAGAATCCATCCTTCGAATGTGGAACAGCTGCCATCGAATGCTCGCTCCCGAGTCGGCCTCGCCGAGCCGTCGCGGTCTTCTTCTTCGGTTCCCTCCCTAGCGAACTTCCTATCCAGTTTTTTGTACCCCTGTTTGCCTACGGCCTACCGTGTCCCGATGCAGTTCTTCACCCAACGCACGACGCTCCCATCCTCGACTACTGGCCCCCTTTCACATTTTTCTTATTTATTTTGTAAAAATGGGCGAGCCCGATTTCAAGTTGGTGGGAAAGACCATTAACCGAATTAATGGAGTGACCAGATCGATAATTGGCGAAAACAAGAACAACAGAACATAATTCATTATTCGCAGAGAGCTCATAAAAGCTATCTATGGAAATAATGCAAAAATCCTTGAGTACTGACCCACTTTGAGATTTACTTATTTATTTAGTAAAAACGAACAAGCCCGTTTAGATGGAAATAATACACAGTGCGAGTGGCAAGAAGCCAGAACACTATCAGGCGAACAAAAACCACAAAACAGTAGAGGGCAGAGCAAAAAAACTGATCAGTCACTTTATCTATTACCCAAATTCTTGCGTTTCGTTGCCTTTCGGCTGAATATGGACTATTCACTCGATTATATATTCAGTCAATATGGATTATGGAATATGAATTATCGTGACCAAGATTAAGAGCCTAATCCCGTTCGGTTCAATCTACAAACTCTACAAACTGCTTTTGCGTCCGAGTCTGTCGCAATAAACTCACCGAGTATATTTTAGCTGTTTACATCAGATAACTTCTTTATATTGCTTCTATGATGGGACACGTTAGGCGAACATGTGCACACTTGCATGCAAGAATCTTGTTACAAAGGGCTTGTGTTATATATCACAAATAAATAAATAAATAAATAAATAAAACATAATTAACGATGCACAGAGAACTCATCAGAGCTATCCGTATGGAAACAACGCGAGAGGACTGTTCTTAAAGCTTAACGGAGTGTCACCGAAGGGAGGAACTGGGCCACGGTAGAAATTGCCCAACCTGCTGCAACGCTGAAGCCAACTGTGGAAAGCATAGTTGGTAGGACGGAATGAAAATTTCAATGTTCGGAGTTCATCTCTCACGTATTGAGGAACACAGAGTCAGCGAGTTGAACTTCCAGTCTACGATGTTGTATAAGAATGTAAAATCAGCTATTGTCCTGCGCGATTCCAAAGAGTGCAACTCAAGAATGCGCATTATCGGCGCCTAATCGCGATCCGTTAATTAATTATAAATAATAAATAATTGCTTATTCGGTGCGTTGCTGGCAATCGATAAGAAGCGTTTCACCAATTCGAACGGACTTTGAGTCAAAGAATCGGGACAATCGGGTCAAGTTGCAGATCCAAAAATAAAGCCCGCTTGCAAATTAGCGGAAAAGGTAAAAAAAAGTGCTGCAGTGGTCAGCATCGCTAACGTTTTTATAACGGATCAGTCAGTATAGGCTCAGTCTGGTAAAAAAAGGCACATGAAATTTAATGTACCGGACTGGAAGTTTATATGCAAAAACTGGTATATTAAATTTTATGTACAATTCTGATGAAAAATTAATGTTCAGTGTATTAAAAACATTTGAAATATCTTATTATTTTTAATTAATTTAATTTCAATGATAAAGTATATTCATTTCTCATCACAATTGTACATTAAATTTAATGTACCAGTTTTCGCATAAAAACTTCCATTCCGGTACATTAAATACACAATTTGTTTCCAATCTGGGTGAAGATATCGGTGATCCGGTTATCAGATTCAACGACAAGCTTTCTTCGGAGAATTTTCTTGTACAGCGTTTCTGGTCAACCGGAAAGCCAAGCAGCCCAGAGGACGTCATCGGGTCTTCTCGGTCGCATAAAAAATTTGCTTTCCGACGGAAACACCGGAGTTTCTAGCTGAGAGACCGGATTGTCTGCTCCTTCCCGTTTTACCGACCGAGCCATTTGGGGTCATTGCAACGGCCGCCCCTATGCCAGACCAAAAACAGCCAAAACGAATTTTTACGCCGATCTGGCATTCAAACCAGAGTGGAAGACAATTCCAAGCCTCGACGCCGAGAGCAAATATCACCGACGTGCATTGCAATGCTTCGCGAAACTGAGCGTTCCAAGCCGTCTGCGCGTCGGCGATCCTCCGCGCCTGCATAATGCATAAAGCTCCATCCGCGTCCTGCATTTCCAAAAGTGACGACGAAGCCGCTCGGACGGTAAGAAAAGAGGAAAACTGAGAGAAACGAACAGAAATGAAGATAAAGAGAAAAGAAAAGAAAAAAAAAAAGAGGACGCGTCGGATCGACGTTCACGAAGAGCTCTCGATAACATTGCCAAAGAGTCTCCAATTCGCAACAATGCAACATCTTTGAATACCTTGAATGGGACTCTCGCTCGCTTGGCCGGTAATGGGCAAACTTTTTATTCGGCATGCGAAAAGAGACGCTCCGGGTGAGAGTGCGAGACCCGGAGGGAAACGAGGGGTGGTTTCGCTCGGAATAAAGACCCGGCCAGGGAGGCTTCGAGCTTTTAATAAATGATAGGGAAGCCCGAGGGAAAGGACACGCCACTGTACAATTTTGTGTACGTATAGCGTCGGAGCGTTCAGTTTTCCCGAGTTGATGCTCCTGCCTATGTACCTGCACGTATATACGCTTGTATATGTGCATCGCGAAACCTCACACTAGGAAAACTCGTGACGCGTCGAGCCTATCGACTATTTCCCGTTCCCACTATGGGATTCTCAGCATTGCTTTTTTCCCCCTTTTTTTCCCCGCCACCTCGCGGCTTTGTCTTTTCTCTGTAGAGCGAAAAGCACCGCACTGTCTCCGTATAGACCGTATCTCCCTGTTGGGCCGACATGTGTGTGTGTGTATGTGTATTTATATATGTATATATATTTATATATATATATGTGCATATGTATATGTGTGTATATGTGTGTAACTGTAGCATAATGCATTCGGTACTCGCGGCATTGCCGTAGGTTGTGAGTGGTTGAACGCAATCGTGAAAACTCCTCAACGGCCGCGGCGACACACATTAACGAGAATCGCGAGAAGGAGATGAGAGAGCGCTCAGCGTCGGAGAGGAGACGTATGAAAAGTGCTCGAAGCGCTTTAAGGCGGCTCTCGCATCATCGTTATAACAGTCCATTTTTTTCCTCTTTTCTCTCTTCTGTTTTCTTCCTTTTTGGTCGGAGTTGAATGCGAAAGATTGTTGAATATTGCGATTATCTGATTGAGGATTCGGAGCATTAAATTAATTATCGTGGGGCTGATGAAGGAGGCGGTTCGGGCGTTTTAGTTTTTCTTCGATTCGCGACGATTTAAGTGCAGCGAGCGCTCGATCGTCGGGGAGAACGTCATTTTCTCTGGTTTTTCTGCACTCCGATTTTTTTTTCTTTCGCGGGTTGAATAGCTGAAGACGCTCGATCGTAATAAAAAATAATGAAAAATAATGAGCTGGAACTCCTATTTAATTTTGCAACGACTATTAATTTTATTTTTCCTGCGAAGCTCGGACAGCTGTTTTTTTTATTGACCGTTTATTGTCACATTTGATTACGATTATCTGATTGAGTATTTATTATTATTATTACTATTATTATTATTATTTACAGAAAATAAATTTACACTTTTTAGTTCTGCTTCTATATCATGCTGTTCACGTAAAAATATGTAAATCAATTTATTTTTAAATATGTTCGTTGCTCTGTTGATTTGGAATATTATATTATTTATCGCGTGGCTGACGAAGGCATCGGCAGTTGTGTTTTTTCTTCGATTCGCGACGATTTAAGTGAAGCGAGTGCTCGGCTCCGTGTTTTTAATAATAGCAAAACCGTGAGCCATGTTTTCTCTCGTTTTTCTACCCTTCGAACATTTTTCCTTTCGCGGCTGGAGCGTTGCAGCTTCGGCCGACGCCGGTCGGTCGCAATGAAAAATAATGAAAAGCGAAACTTACTACCTCATATTCAATTTTGCAACTATTAATTTTTTTTTCCTGGGAAGCGCGGATAGTTGTTTTTTTTCTCCAATGACCGTTTATTTTTACATTCTTTCGTTACGGTAAAATATTGCGAGTGGGAAAATGTTGAGTGAGATAAATTTTCAATTTAGACGCGCAGTCAACCGGACCGGTTTTACGAGTCATCTAAAATTTATGACAGAACATCCGTGCACGCGTTTGATAAACTCGCTCGGAGTGTTGACCATACAATTACAGACTATGACTGCATAGGTAGAGAGGCTGGCGTGTAGGAAGGCAAAGACAACTCACGGAAATACCGAATTAGGCGGGTTAGGAAGTCGCTCGGGCTTGCGGGCGTGAATGTTTGGCATTTTAATGAGGAAACGAGCATTTACCTTGCAGCTCTTGTCGATGCAGCACGCGTCGGCCTTGCCTCCCTCCCTCGCCCGCGCTCTTCCCTCGCCCCTCCGACAAACGGGTCACACACCGTAAACGCGATACGCCACTCGTATGGCTTCCTATGTTTTTCATTTTAAAAAAACTAACCATCCGCCGTCCGAAGTACGTCATAAATCGTAATTACCCTCGTGAACTTTACTCGCCGTGAATCGCCCATCGATTTTCTGTGCTATTTGCATCAACGATGACATTTTTTTTAATTTTACATTTAACGACACGTTTTTCGTCACTTTTCGGTTTCGATGAGCCAAAAATAGTAATTCATGTACCCTGTTTTTTTTTATTTAATAAAAGAAGTAACAATTATGTTGTATTTGTTTCGGATAAAACCGGATTTACGCAATCTTTGACTTATTTTATTGACGTAACGAAAATATTTGGAATTGTTGATGTTTGCTGTTCACCACACACGATGTGTGTGAAATTTCAGCTTGATTAGTCGAGGCATTCCCGAGTTATAGCGGTTTGAATTTATCACGTTGAGTCACACACACACACACACACACACACACATACATACATATATACATGCACACACACACATACATCCGAACATTTTTTCCAAATGAGATTTTTCGACCTTTTTGAACATTCTGATAAAGTTTTCTATGAAAATCTCGAAATCGATTTTTTTTTCACCAAAAAACAAATTTTCTACGTGGAAGCAAAACATAAATGCATTCAAGCACAGCGAGCGTTTCGTAGTTAAAGTTTTAAATCTCGAATCTATTTCAATATTCTTCTTTTTGCATATCGAGTAAAAGAAATAACAACTTCAATTATTTGTTTCAGATAAAACGGAAATTACGTCCGACAGGAGCGAGCAGCGAGTGGTTACAAAGTTTCGAATCTCGGATCCACTTCACCTCTCAACTGTGAGTCTTTTCTGATGCATATGTTTCCATGGGGGGGAAATCGTGCGGCTAAGTCACCGCTTCCTCTCGGGATTTTATTAAACCCGATGCATTCGAGACCGGGCAGCTCTGGGGCAGCGGACCGGAAGTCGAGCGGCCGATTGGCCGATGGACACGTTTTCTTTGTCGTTGTACTTTTTATGTGTCCCGAGAGTCCGACCAGCCAACTTATGCAGGCCCGCGACAATAAGGATGTCCCCGATGAAAGAGATCGGGCGAGAAACCGCCGAAGAAATCTCCCGCCTTTCGTGCCCTCGGGCCGCGTCTATTGTCCGGCAACTTATATACATCTTTATGTTCCAGGTTACGCGACGAGGGAGCCGGCTTCTTTCGACTTTTCTCGGACGAGAAATCCGGTTCCCCGGCTATTTTGCGATTGTCCACGCGCTCTCTTCGCTCCTTCTCATTCACTCGAGACTTGTTAAAAAATAACAAACTTTGCCAATTTGCCGGACTCTTTCCGATCGGAGGGAGGAAACCAAAGTCGCGACGGGCCGAGATTCCCGAACTCGAAGACTCCGAGAACTAAATATTGCGGATGCGAAATCTGGATTTCGGTGCCTGGATGGAGAGTTTGCAATTTTTTTTTACTTCAGTTTTTTAATATTTATTTTTATGCTTAAAATGGAAAAGGGTGATTTATGACAATTTTTTTCACAGTGAACTGGAGAGATTTTTCGTCTTCATTGTCTGGAGTCAAAATTCAATTTTCGCTACATTTTAAGCGCAAAAAAGTATGAAAGAGTAGTGGATATTTTTGCAAAAGAGATTTTTTTTTACGATTCGTAATAATTAATTTAACCGAATTTACAAACGTATTTCTCTGGATAGGTTTTCAATACAGAAATAATATAGCACTGGCTCTGCTTTGACGAGTCGCGGTCCATTATGTTCGTAGCAAAAACGCATCACGGCGGGGCCATCGTATTACATTTTCCCATTAGCTGCCTTGAATACCGCGTAAATCGAGTTTGATCATCAATTGATATTAACCGGACTCGTAAGTTAATTATTAAAAATTTCCGCACGGTTAATCATACACCGAGACTCGATTAGTGGGCAGTGACACGAAGGATCGCCGACAGTTTGGGCAGAGCCGGGGAGTTAACGGTGTAGCGAGGGCAAGTTTGTCGCTTGCGCAATAAACCCGTTGCCCCGCGGCTTGCATACGCTGTCACACTCGAGCTCCGCGGACGACGTGCCGCGAATAAAACGCAAAGCTAAATTCGACACGCTAACCCACGACCATGACTTTGAGCCAAGGAAACGACACTGAGAATTCAAATTCGCCGAGCTGCACGATTTGTCCTGCCACTTCGTTTAATTTATTTATTTAACACATAAATTTATTCATGAAATAAACAAAAAAGAAACATTTTAAATAAATAGATTTTCTCATTTAAAAATAACAATTTTTTATTTACAAATAATAATAAAAATAAACATTTTAGACAAACATATTTTACACCATAAAAATTTGTCTCTATTGTTCGCAGCTTTGTTATTTTTTCCAGAACGAAGCGACGTATCATCCTCATGCGCCTTGATTGAAACGATCAAGAGTCGTTGCGTGCCGGAAAGAAAATTGCAGACTGCGAGATAGGCACGAGAGTCAGCGAGACGGGAGAGTCGACCGTCGGAAAAGAAGCCGTACGCGTATCGAACATTGATTTAAACACGTAGTCGCTACGTCTCCAAAGCCGCCTACGGTTCTCTGTGCATACACATCGTATCCGCATATATTTTCCTCGATCAAACTTTATTCGGATATCTTTCGTCGCTCGCTCGGCTGGTCCTATTCATTCTCGAATAGTAAGGAAACGAACATACTCCGCTATTGCATATAAAAATACATATATATATATATATACTATATATATCCATATATATTTACTATATATACATAGATCCATATACATATATTTGATCACAGCTAGAGAAATGAAGGAAAGTCGCTGTATGTAGGAAGGGCGGACGTAGGAAGGCAAGGGGTTCGAGGGTAATATCGGAAGCCCAAACGGTAATCGATATCGCGCCCATCTATCTCCCTCTCCGGCTCACGCAGACCCGCAGACACGCACATGCGGCTACACGATTCGAATGCCTCTCGACGCGAAGCGAGTCCTCGGGGCGATCGTTGCTCTCGACATTAACTAAAATGTCACATAATGTCAACACCATTGTGACCCTCCAATATTTTTTTTTACGGTTCGCTATTATTACACCCAACAGAGAACTTCTTCCGTCTTGAGATTGGGCGTAGCAATTTCCCTAGCGTACAGTATCGGGAGGGGCAAATTTCAGTTCTTTGGTTATTTATTATCTATTTAATCGTCCGAAACGCTCCGCGGGAAAAAATAATCGTATTCGCGTCGTAAATCGTCGATCGCGTGTTAACAGGCGTGACGGCGCGCACGCTTGCGGCGCAAGCGCCGCGGTGCGCAGGCGCGGTAGATCCGCGCCAGAGAAAGACGCGGGAGACAGGGTGGGGGAAGTTAAGTGATTGTCCGTGAAAGCGCGCGTAGAGACAAGAGATATTGTCTCTACGGCTCGGTTAATAGTCAAAACAATCTTGAATTCAGGACGATGTTGCATTAAGGTTTCGCGAGGAGCAATAATACATTACAATACTAGTGTGAAAAAACTTTTTCTGAAGAGTGTGAGTTTCATCAACATTCAATCCCGCGAGTTAAGAAAAAGTTTTTTGCGCGATGCTCGTCTAAAATTTGGCGCGCATAAAACTGCGATTTTCGCACCGAGTGTTATAAAGTGAATTAAAATCCGCTCGGTTTTCTGGGCGGGCGCGGGCGAACACAAAGAAACACATACTTTCTGCCGACTTTAATTTCACACTTTTCTTCAGCCCTCCCTCTCGCGCCACGATATTTATCTACGTACTGACATAAACATACATTTATAATATTTATTTTTTGCAGTACTTTTACTAATGAAGAAGTAAAAAAAGTGAAAAAAGCGATAGACGAGGGCTACGTCGCGGCGATTGCGCCGCGCATGCGCGGTAGATCAGCGCGAGAGAAAGACGCGGCTGCTGGGGTGGGGGAAGCTAAACGATCGTTTATCAAACCGCGCCTAGACGCACTAACCATTATACGAGACGGCTCGCTTTATAGTCAAGAAAAAGAATCTCGAATTCAGGACGACGTTGCCCCAAGGTTTCGCCAAGTCCTATGCGAGCGTGGAGAAGCGAAATTAATTAAAATTCTCTCGTCCTTCTGGGCGAACCCGCCGCGTTGTCGCGCGGCTTACCCGTGCAAACGAACACATCTTTTCTTCCTACTTTCAATTCACACTTTTCTTCGGCCCTCTTGCGCCGCGCTATACCTAAATACCTATATGCAAATACATACATATATGTATAATGATGTGTTTTTTTTTTTTTTTTTCAGCGGTT
>JAPYZC010002007.1:0-16211 GCA_030522665.1 Ichneumoninae sp. A BG-2022a | reverse complement strand
TTAACCAATTAATTTTTTGATGAATTTGTTAATAACATTTTGCAATTATTATTATGCAAAATTAGTCTTCTCAGTACCTTTAGTATACATGATTTTTTTTAGATTTTTACACCATCAAGAAGTACGTGCAATTTTCTCTTATTGTTGTCGAACTTATGCGAAGTCAGCGCGCAGCGAGGCTCCCTCCTTAAAACAGTCTCGAAGGGTGAGCGTGGCAGAGTGGATTGTAGTGCGACTCACACGCAGTAGGCTCGGGTTCGATTCCCGGCAAGCACCAAGAATTTTCTGTGGTGTTTTTTCTGCGAAAAAGTGGTTCGGAACCCACTATAATAAGTTAGGTCCAGAGGAAAACCAGTGCCTCGGTATGGGAAACAGAAAGGCTGGAAAGTGTCACGGGTTCGATTCCCGAGACTGAAGTCCCGTGGGCGAAAGGAAAACGGACGAGGACATAGCTCCGGAGATAGGACGTACGAACTACGACTATATCCGCATGTCCGAGACTACTGACACCTGACGAGGCGCGACGAAGCTCCGGACTCAAGAATCGAACCGGTGACTAACGGATAAGGAAGGAGGAAAGAGAGAGAAGTGAAGGAGCCCGTAACCCTTAGGAGATCGGTGTAACACACAATACCAATACCAATGCTTAAAACAGTCTGAAATGTCGAGACTTGTGATTTGTAGCTGGCGTCCGGATGTATGTGTGTGTACGTGTGCATGTGACAGATTTGCATCGTTTAAAAAGACTATAACTCGGAAACGACTTGGGACAGCGCGTTAAAATTTCTTACACCGATGGAGTGATTACGTCGCTCTGTTTGGTGCGATTTTCATGAAGATTGAGGCCCAATTAGGGATTTTACACAATTTTGAATTTTTTGAAAACTCTCTGTGGTTGCTCTAACTTGCGCAAATTTTGAGCTATCGTCCTGAAACTGCACACAAATATACTAATTTAATCAAAGGCCTTTGGTATTGAATTTGGTCAAGATCTATCGAAGTGGTAAGTTTTATGAGTCTTTGAGTTTTTTTTGAGTTTTTTAAAAAATGACTGAAAACGATCTACTACCAGTAAACATGGAGGTATCGATCTGAGATTTGACACGCGAACGCGCTAAAACTGTGCAATGTTTCGTATTAAATTTGGCGAAAATGGATCAATCCGTTTAGATTTTTTTTAATTTTGAAATTTTTTTATGTTTCGGAACATGTTTATTTTACGTCCGACGAGAGTTTCTGCATCGAATATCGCTCCAGGAGTAAAAATAAGTTCGAGATTTTTTTCCACCTTGATCCAAATTCCGTCCAGGATGATTCGCGCGGCCATTCACTGTGATATTGCCAGCGAGTGTATGGACGGACGACAACTGTGCTACTCGCGTTCGTGCCACTTTTATCTTTTTCCTCCGTTCGCTTGCCAACCCCTCTTGCTTTTATCCCACGACACGAACCCTAACGAGGAGGGTTGTAGTATCCTGAGGGATTCCACGAGAAGCCATTGTGAAACGCCCCACCTAAGTCTCGTGCAGCTACGAAGATCGCGAAAGACTCCGGGAAAAAGGCGGCAGGGAGAAGGGAGACTCGAAGATAATTCTACGACGTGGCTTCTCGTATACAAGGTAATGCCGGGTGATACACGGGGGAGGGGAGGGGGGGGGTAAGGTTTGTACATTTATAACAAACATTTCTCGTCCCCCCACAAAGGATCACAATTTTTCTCGTGGATTCCACTGGTTTTTCTTCATTCTTTTCCGAGAAATAGTATTCTTTTTAACATGAAAAGATCGTAAAATCAACGAGAAAAATAATCGTTGATGTCAGGGAAGATTTTTGTTAAATTCTTGTTGGCGATTTTATTTTACACGTGTGTCCTCGTCACCTAACGAGAAGCGCGACGATTTCGCAGCCTCGAAGATAATTCTACGACGTGGCTTTCCCTATACAAGGTAATGCCGGGTTATACACGGGGGAGGGGGGGGGGAAGGTTTGTACATTTGTAACAAATATTTCTCGTCCCCCACAAAGGATCACAATTTTTCTCGTGGATTCCACTGGTTTTTCTTCATTCTTTTCCGAGAAATAGTATTCTTTTTAACACGAGAAAAAAAATTGTAAAATCAACGAGAAAAAGAATCGTTGATGTCAGGGAAGATTTTTGTTAAATTCTTGTTGGCGATTTTTTATTGTACTCGTGTGTTCTCGTCACCTACCGAGAAGCGCGACGATTTCGCAGCCTTTCACGAGTGGATAATTGGGCGATAAATTTCCTAACGGTACAATTAATATCACGAGTTTCCAGAACTCCTTCGAGGCACCGGAGGACTCTAGTTTTAATCTAAGACAATTAATTATTACGGCTGCGCTCAGAATCCACTTGGTCGTAATTCATCGCATTAGTCTCAATTCACGCGGCGAAATGTGTACACATATACGTATACATACAGCACGTGGCAATGGCACTTCATCGATCAGAAGCTCGCCGGGGAAAAGGGAATGTCGACTTGGCGGGAATAATTTATGTTCGTCTCTTTAACTTTCATGCGTTCATCGATCGGACAACGGATCAAACGTTACACGCTTTTATGAATATTACAGACGGAAAATTGTGGCGGAAGGGCCGTTGAAAGACTCGGTTCGATGTCCCACAACGCATAAGGCAACGATGTTATAATCGACGCCCACATTAAGTCCGGTATACGGAACGGCGAAGGTAATCCAAGCGGGTTGTGTATCAAAGCGTTGTATTGTCAAGCACGGTCGAGCGTTACTAATTTCATAGGGCAAGAGGGTGGGTCCCAGACGTCCTCCGTGCTAACAATAATTTACATGTGCATAGTGCGCTCCTTGTTTCGCCCGTGCACGCTGAAATACCGCCGGCGCTTGCGATCGCGATAATAACTTAAAGGGAAACCTGCGATGCGCCCCTACCCCGTGAAATTAACCCTTTATGGGCGGTGCACGAATATCCTGCATGGAGGGAATTTTCCGTCCCAGCGGTCGAGTTCTGTAGGGTAATCCCGGATGATGTGACTTTTTTTTTTTTAAGGTTCCATGTCAAAACCACACATGTTGAAAAAAAACGGATGTAATATGGTCGTTAAGAAAATGGTTATTGGAAAATCGCCCCCCTCCCCCCCGTCGGTGGTTGTGTTATTTTTATTTTTGGGATTTTGATGTTACACTGGGAAAAAGCGATGGTATTTCCTACACCGTAAAAATGGTACCAACGTTTCTTGTCCAAAAACGTCCACAGTTATTTTTTTTGTTAATTTTACAACAAAATCTTGGCCATTTGACAAACATGTCTGTCAAGTTTACGAATACTTTTTGTAATATTAACAACAAAATAATTGTGGAGGTTCGTGAACAAAAAAGGTTTGTTAAATGTACACATTTTTTTAGTGTGTATTATATTAAACAGTTCCCAGGGGAAACGTCTACATCGGAGCTAGGCAAATACTCCAAGTACTTGTTGAATTACGCCTTGAAGTAACGAGTACTACAAGTACCGAGCACTGGATAGTTCTTCAGTACTGACGTATCGATTACTGGCAGAAAATAATCGGTCAAGTTTTGATTACTGTGCATTGACTCAGTACTTGGTACTTCAATACGTAGGGAAGAGCGGGGCAAAATGGGGCTACGGGGCAAAACGGGGTTTTTGGGCAAATCTAAATTTTCCAATCATTTTTGGATCGGACATGGTGGCAAAACGGGGCAGAAAAGAATGATGCATCGATGGCACGAATTCGGGCATCCAAAAATTATTGGAAAATGACGTTTTACCTAAAAACCTCGTTTTGCCCCATTGCCCCATTTTACCCCGCTCTACCCTATTTCAAGTAGTCAGTGTATTTGCCCAGTTCTGCTTTATATACATAGTTTCTGATAGTGTATATTCAAGTCGTTGAACTATAATGTGATCACAACCACGATTTTTTGTCATAGTCGTAATTACAAAATGTAGACGTTCCCCTTGGGAACTATTTTTTATGGTAAAAAGTACCGTTGCTTTTACTATGTAATTATTTCAGTATGTAGCTTTTTCACGCGATACCGATAATTTGATATTTTGAGACGCGAGAATTTGATTGGGTGCTTCAAAAATGTAACGAAGGACAAACGTTGCACTGATAAGGTAGTTTGCTTTTTTTGTTTTACATCCAAATTTTCCTGTATATGGAAACTATCACGGACTTTTGACCTAATAAAAAAAACGTATCATTCGGGGAATTAGGCGCGGTCGGAGGATACCCCGGGGAGAAAAGAGCGAGGGCGGATGGGTAGTGAGGTAATTGAGGAAAGGCGTGTGATGGGCCAAACACGCAATATACTCTCCCTGGTGATTTATATCACACCGCGTATCAGGATGGATGTAGCGACGCGAGAGTGCGTGTGCCGAATATCACAGTATACAGACAAAAAAAATGCCATACAACGCTGGCCTTTTTCCACCTTCTCTTCACCAATTTTTTTTATTTCCTCGCCAATGCGATCGTTCCCCTCTGGGACACCGTTGGGCGTGACTTTGATGATTTCTTTTTGTTTTTTGTTTTTTTTTCTCGACAACGACGACGACGTGACACGCTCACCGACTGACCAAACCCTACTCGCACTACTGGCGCGATCGGGGAATCCCCTTCTCGTCTGTTACCGCGACCGGCGCCGCGCACAGCGAACGGAATGGAGTTTGCAAAAGTAAAAGGGACAACCGAGTTGCGTCACCCGATACGATTCAGGCGCATCGGTTGAGGCCGTCGCGGACGATGGCGAGAGCTGTTACATCCATCGGACTCCCCCTTGCTCAACCCGCAATGTCAATTGCAACATGAGATGGCCACGAGGCTGTGTCCCATATCGGATGCACTTCGAAATACGCGTTGTTTCGGTGCGCAGCGCTGTCCCAGTTAAATCCCAGCGAAACGTACTCGGTCGGTAACGAAAACTGTAATCCATTTTTTTCGAGGGTCCTCAACGTTTTCGCCCGAGCGGAAATTGCCAGAATCTTCATAGAACAGTTGGGCGGAGGCTGATAATTTGGCTTCCTTCGTAAAAGTTTAGGGACCTCGAAAAAAAATGGATTACCATTTATTTTACCGACCGAGCGAGCAAGATTTTTTTTTCGGGTCAGGCGGGTGGAGAAGATTACATATTTTTCAAACCCTCGCGACGGGTCTTCGTCGGCCGAAATTTGTCAAGGCTACCGTTGGACCCTCCGCAGGGTGACGGAAAATAATGATCGCGATTAGAGTGAGATAAGATTTGAGAACAAAACGAAAAGACGTTCGTGCAACTGTGGCATAAAAATAATAAGAATGGGGCTCTATCAAGCTGCGGGGGTAAAGAAGAAATATCTTTTGCGTGGATAAACGCGAACAAATATAAATATCTCGTGTCCCGACGGTACCCAGTGCCACCTTTCTTCGGCGTCCTTCCTCGACGCCTCGTTTCTTTATTTTTCTCTTCGTTTTTTTTTCCTCATTTTTCTTTTCTTTTCAACAACTTTTATTGCGATTTGTGCCCGCGCCGCCGTCCCACGCTCTTTCGCTTCTTTCCCCTGATGACTCTCGTAGTCGTTGGACGCTCGTCGAGACTTTTCCTCGTAAAAAATATTTACCGTCCCTTCGACGATCGTAAACCAGGCGTCGCTTGTCACACGCCGCCGAAACAGCTCACGTCTGCTTGATTCCGTGTTCGGCCGGTGATGGCCCTCCTCGCGATAGCACTGGCGTAAAAGGTATCCCAACTTTTTCGAGACGAGGGCCAGAAGAGGCAAAAAAAAAGCAACATTTCTCGACCGGGATATTTCGCTTGATAACCAGGATTGACCCAATTTTTTTTCGCTCCTTCTTTTGCCTCCTTCGCGAAAGAGCAAGAAGCAAGTCGACGAGCGAAAATGATAAGGCGGATAAGTAAGGAGTGTAGAATTAACAATATTACCGTTGGCAGCAATGCATTTAGCTGTGTCATCGAGCGACTATCGGTAGTGGGCTGGGTTTGTAATAAATTACCCTGTTAAGGAGGATTGTCAGACGAAATCCAACTTAAGGCCTCCATTTTTTAATATCTTCTATATGCAGATATTAAAAAATCTGTACGCATATGTTCCCGAAGTCAGCAATTTTTACCGTAAAGTTTAGATATAATACAATATAGAAGTTAGGCTACTCCTCAGTAGAACATTTCGAGCGTTAAATGGGGCCCTGACAGGGTCCGGAGGAGGCCTGACAATCCAAGTAGAAATTTTCGAGCGTCAAATCGGGACCTGATAGGGCCTGACAAGGCTTTAGTAGCCTAAGTAGTTACGTCGGGACCCTATCAGGGCCCGATGTAATGCTCGAAAATGTCTACTTGGAAAGGCCTTATCAGGACCTTGCCAGACTAATATCCTGAGTACAAATTTTCGAGCGTTACATCGGGCCTTGATAGGGTCCTGATAAGGCCTTATCAGGCCTCATTAGGACCCTATCAGGGCCCGATGTAACGCTCGAAAATTTGTACTCGGGATGTAACAGTCGAAAATTTCTCGCGATTGACCGTATCATCCTATATTCTAACATTGGAGTCGGTCGGTTTCGGGATAAAAGATCCCTAATTTACTACTGATCAAGCCAACTTAGAGCTGTGAAAAACTAGGTTCGAGTAGACGAAGTGTGAACGATTATTAAAAAAAAAATGCAAAAACGCACTTTACCGTGTAAACTCAATGATTTATCGATGCAAAGTTTACTTTATCTTTGCAGTTTATCAATTTACCGAATTAAAGTTAAGAGAACCAAACATAAACTGACTTCAGGTCCATCTTAATACACGTCCAATTCTCAGTGTGTTATCACACATCACGAATCCACGACATAAAATGATCAATCTATCAGTCATTTTCTGTCTCCAATATTCTTAAAAAATTGTTCATATCAGTTTCGGAAACAGATTTGTGATTCCATTTTTCGTTTCAAAATATTGGTCAGTTATACGAAATGACCACTCCGAAGTCGTTCAGATTCTTAAACTGGACTACATATTTTTCTTAATCTTCGATACGCGGATCATCTTTGCAAAACATACACCATGAATGGCGCGCATAATTCATTTTACTAATAGTGCATGCGATTCGTGACAGCTGTGATTTTATTTTTTCAATTACATTTTTGACTCCAAAGAAACAGTCGATCCTCCTTAAGGTAGCTATGTCGCTTTCCGCTCATCTCGCATAAGTTCGAGAAAAGTAAGCGAATATTGCAAATACTTCTCGATGATATAAAAATCTGAAAAAATTCATGCAGATTAAAGATACTGAAAAGATTAGTTTGGAAAATAATAATTCCAAAATGTTATTAACAAATTAATCAAAAAGTTAATTAATTAATTAAGTTGTTTACCAAATTACCCGGCAAAACAACTTTTTTTTCTATGAAATTGATTCGTTTATTTTTCTGAATACGTATGGATTTTTTCAGATTTTTTCAATTAGCTTTGATTTTTTAATTTTTTTATATCGAAAAAATGTCTGAAAAACACAAAAATCAAAACAAATTGAAGAATCTGAAAAAATTCATACGTATTCAAAAAAATAAATGAATTATTTTCAATTTTAAAAAAAGTTGTTTTGCCGGGTAATTTGTTAAACGATTAATTTTTTGATAAATTTGTTAATAACATTTTTGAATTATCATTATGCAAAATGAATCTTTTCAGTGCCTTTAATGTGCATATATTTTTTCAGATCTTTATACCATCGAGAAGTACTTGCAATATTCACTTACTTTTCGATAACTTATGCGAGATGAGCGGGAAGCGACATAGCTTCCTTAAGCAACGCGTTAAATAACCGATTGAAATGGCAACGAATATGCTGAACCGGGACATTCGCATCGCCAGACACGATAACCTCGTTCGGCCGATTATCCGGACGAATTATCTGTCGCGAGGAATGGATACCCGTTAGTAGCCGGATAATCGTTGATGCGATTCATAAGCGCCGCCGCGTGGTATTCCAGGTGCGACGAGATGAGTCAAATGCAGACGTTGTCGGTAGACGTCACTGTCGGAAATGGATTTCCGAAGGCTCCGAGCCTCCGGGGAAATTGCAATGATCGACGGATCCGCTAACCAGCCGGCTGAGATCGGATGTGGAAGGTTTTGATCGACGAGTTACGTTCCGCTCGGAAAATTAATATACGATGGAAACATAAACCGTTTAGATTATGATTTTTTTTTTCGTCTCCCATGTCGCAACTCCCGGGTTTTTTTTTTGGCTTTTCGACCAGGGTTTATGCGGGGTGGCCGTATACGATTTTACGACGATCGTATAATCTGAGTCGACGAGAGGCCGCCGGTGAGATTTGGAAAAATCGATTGCCGTCGCGGGAGAATACTCTCGCTCGCGATAAAACGATACCAGATAGCGAAGGTAAACGATACAGTCGTCGTAATGGTGCTCGATCGATCGGCTTATCATCGTCGCCGTGGGGAAGTCTTCGGCGCGTAGGGAGACGTAGAGGGTCGCGAGCTGTGTACAAAACGTCGTCTCCCTTTCTCCCGTTGTTCTCTCACTTCGTCTTTGCTCCTCTCGTTGGGCAGCTTTGCCGCGACGATGTGGAGAGCGCAGAGTTATGAGCCCGCAACCACGTCACATCGATTCTCAATACACTTATTTACGCTCAACGAGATTACCTTATCTGACCGATAATGGCGCAGTTGGGAGGAGACTGTTTTCAACGCCGTGTTAAAATATGTCATTCCGCGAACGAGGAAACTATGGGGTTGTGGTTTCGAAAACGTTTTCTCAACCATCCAATGTATCTTATATTTAAAAAAAATTCCTTAATTGATCTATAAATGTCAATGACAGAATTTTGTCAGAAATGAATTTTGTCAGAAATGAATTTTTGTCAGCTTAACAAAAATGTCTTGTTTAGTAAACCTTGTAAGTCATAGGAATATTCAGACAATATAAAATTCTATTACAACTGGGAAAATAAAATCAACTACGTGCCGAGAAGGTCAATCGAATAAATTACACGCATACAGACAAACACACTAAATAATCAAATGTGCATTTTTGGCTATCACAATATTTAATAAATTAAGAAGGGATCCTCTTTTCTTAAGAAATTAACCGATAAAAAGATCAATCAATCACGAGAGCAATATAAATTTACATTTAAAATCATTCCGCGAACGAGGAAACTATGGGGTGGTGGTTTCGAAAGGGTTTTGTCAACAATCCCATGTATCTTATATTTTTTAAAAATTCCTTGATTAATCTATAAATGACAAAGAGATTTGTCCGTTTAACAAACATTTCTTGTTCATAAACCTTGTAAGTCACAGGAATATTCAAAAAATATAAAATTCGATTACGACCGGGAAAATAAAATCAACGACCTGCCGAGCAGGACAAACGAATAAATTACATACATACAGACAAGCACACTAAAGAATCAAATGTTAATTTTTGGCTATTACATATCTAATAAATTAAGAAGAGATCTTTTCTTGAGAACAAAACTCTTTGTGTCCGAAATTAGCCGATAAAAAGATCAATCAATCATGAGAGCAATAAAATGTCAGGAATCAACTCGGATGAATAAGAAATGTACACATAATTAAACGGACAAGAAATGTCGTAAAATAGTACTCAGCTGAGATTATTGTTCGTTTCCTCGTCGGCTCTTTCGTTGATCTCCGGGGCTTGCTCATCGCCAAGCTATGATAAAAATGAATCCACCGGATGGTGGAAGACAATTTCTGGGTCGGCCAATGGGATCAGAAAATTGCTGATCTGGGATGTCAAACACGAGACTTTCGCTATTTCCCTTCACTTAGCGTCTTCTCCAGTGAACGTGTAGACGTCTCGAAGTCCCCAGAGCGAAAGAGAACGAGGTGTCGCGATTTTGGAGCTTCCACAGTCTTTCTCCCCTCTTTTCTCTTACTCCAATTTCGGGTGTGCATTTCTCGCGAATCTCGCGTTACCAAACAAGGGCGCGCGATATTTCGAAATACTTTTATCTGCTTACAACCTACATAATTCTTTTCTTATTGTCAATGTTACAAATTTTTTTTTCATAAAAAATAATCACCCTCAAGATATCCGCATGCACCCAGAAAAATAATTTATCTGACGGCCCTCGTTGATTTGGTTTAAATAAAATATCTATTTGATTTAAATAAATATTTATTTCATGTAAGTAACTATTTACTTAATCAAAATTAATAGTTATTTAAATCAAATAAATATTTTACTTAAACCAAATAAACGATGGCCGTCAAATAATTTTTTTTTTCTCGGTGTGTAGCCAAATTTCATCAAGTTATAACGGCTGTATTTTGCATCGGACAAACTTTCCTCGAGGAAGCTCACTTGGAGATCAAAATTCTACAAGTGAATAATTGGTTATTCTTCCTAGACACGTGCGCTGATAGAGACTTGCCAAAGATGAAATTTGATGTCATGCAGATATCTTCAGGGTAATCAAAAATACGGTTAGTTGGCTAAAGAATTATTAAATCCGTAACAAGAGAATTACGGTACTTTGTGGATAAATGTTGTTAAACAAATTCATTCAAATTCTACGGCAGGATAAAAAAAAATCGATACGCAAATCCTGCAAGATCGCTACAAACGAGATACCTTTTTTGCTGTCGGAATGTCGATATACCGTTGAAACGAAGTTGGATGAGGATAATCGTTACGGATTTTCCTTTTTGCAAATTCTCGCGAAAGCGAAGGCGCGGGGGGGGGGGGGGGGGGGAGGGGGAGCGAGGCCAAGAGGGAAGAAAAAGAGGGCACTGTGTACACTCAAAGGCGGAGGAAATTCCAGAATTTCCATAAGTCAGTAAACCGCGCACCCATCTTCATTTGGCGCCGCGACAGTCGCGAGAAATGCAGACCCGAAATTGGAGTAAGAGAGAAGAGTCGAGGAAGACTGTGGACGCTCCAAAATCGCGACACTTCGTTCTCTTTCACTCTGGGGACATCGAGACGTCTACACGTTCACTGGAGAAGACGCCAAGTGAAGGGAAATCACGAAAGTCTCTCACGCAATACTGTGAAATACTTTTATCTGCTTACAACCTTCATAATTTTTTTCTTATTGTCAATGTTATACTTTTTTTCGACAAAAATACGGTTAGTTGGCTTTAAGATCCTGCGCTACGCCTAACATTACCTGGAAAACTTCCGAACCAGTAATTTCCATTTCAATGTGTCGATCGCAAATCTTATACATATATCTATATTGAATGTTATCGAATTGTAAATACTTATATGTTTGAATTTAATATGTATTTATACTGAATGTTTCAAATTTTATAGACTATCTGAATGTGCAAAAGGGCATTGCCCGTTGATAAATGAATAAATAAATAAATAAATAGGTAAAGAATTATTAAATCCATAACAGAAGAATTGCGGTCCTTTGTGGACAAATGTTTGTTAAATAAATTCATAAAAATTCTACGGCAGGATAAAAAAAAATCGATACGCAAATCCTGCAAGATCTCTACAAACGAAATACCTTTTTTGCTGTCGGAATGTCGATATACCGTTAAAACGAAGTTGGGTGAGGATAATCGTTACGGATTTTCCTTTTTGCAAATTCTCGCGAAAGCGAAGGAGCAGGGTAGGGGGGCGGGAGGGGGGGGGGATTGTAAGGGGAGAGCGAGGCCAGGAGGGCAGAAAGAGGGCACTGTGTACACTCAAAGGCGGAGGAAATTCTAGAATTTCCATAAGTCAGTAAACCGCGCGCCCATGTTCATTCCGTCGCAGTCGCCCGGTCGCCCGATGCGAGGGATGGAAGAATTTAATTAAAGGCTGATCCTCGGCGCGTCTGGGTATGACACTCCGGGAGTGAGCGAATACTCGTCTCATCGTGCGGTTTTTCTTCCAATCTTTCTCATCCGCTGTTTTTTTCCCCTGGAAAGTGGAGTTACCGTCCAGAATTCATAGCAATCCCATTTTTGTATCGGATTTTTTTATATGTTGCTTTCAGTATAACGTCGATACTTCGATTTACAGTGTATCTTGTCGTCGGCGGGGTTCTTCCGAATTCAATTATACCGAAAGTGGATGCCGATTTTGTCGGGAGGGTTTCTCGGCTGGTACGTAACTGCACCGACGAGGCTGCCGGGGCAACACTTGAGTAACTCCAAAGCAATCTCGAAGGCTCTTCGCCGCCCCGTTCGTTCACGAAACGGGACTGTCCGACTCGCCATGACTTTTACTACTGCGAGGCGAATCAAGAGCGCACTCTCCACAGCGGTCCATTCGATGCAGGCCGAACATGTACGCGAGGATGAACACTGCACGTGTAATAACCTCCACCTTTTTTTTTTTTTTTTTTTTCCTTAAACTATCCGGCTCCGGCTTTCATTAAGGAGGGAGTCTCGCTGCGCGCTGGCTTCGCATAAGTTCGACAACAATAAGAGAAAATTGCAAGAACATCTTGATGGTGTAAAAATCTGAAAAAAATTATGTACACTAAAGGTACTGAGAAGATTAATTTTGCATAATAGTAATTGCAAAATGTTATCAACAAATTCATCCAAAAATTAATCGGTTAACAAATTACACGTCAACCAAACTTTTTTTTTTAATCAAAATGATTCGTTTATTTTTCTGAATAAGTATGACATTTTTCAGATTCTTAAGTAATCGTTGATTTTTTATTTTTTTTATAGAACAAAAATCAACGATTACTTAAAAATCTGAAAACATTCATACGTATTCAGAAAAATAACCGAATCATTTTCATAAAAAAAAAAAAAATGTTGCCGCGTAATTTGTTAACCAATAAATTTTTCGATGAATTTGTTATTAACATTTCGCAATTATTATTATGCAAAATTAATCTTCTCAGTACCTTTAGTATACATGATTTTTTTCAGATTTGTACACCATCAATAAGTGCTTGCAATTTTCTCTTATTGTTGTCGAACTTATGCGAAGCCAGCGCGCTGCGAGACTCCCTCCTTAACAACGCCGGTCCGAGCGGCTTATCACCGCATGCTTACGCTCAGAAAATTCTTCCCTAACGCCCCGTTCATTCTCCTCCCTCCCCTCCCGCAGACCGGAAGGAAACGAGCGAAGTGGTGGATGAAAAATAAAAAAAATCGCTGGCAATTTCATATCGCAGTTGGTCGAGCACCCAACGGACCGTTCGGGGTTTTGAGTGTTGCCCGGAGTGCACCGATCCGCCGACGAGCGTCGATGCATTCGATGCAGCCTAACAGACTCGACAGTGTACGTGCCGACCGGCCGTCGGCAGTGGCGACATCGAAATCCTCCTCGGTCCATTTCCTGCGAGAGGCGCTCTCGGTGCAGGCTTTAATTTCCTTGGCGATAGGACCGAGCTCAGTGCCAATCCAGCCGATCCCTCCGAGTCAGCCGTTTTCCTCCGCGCGCGCTTCGACTGCACCCAATGATGGGGAAGATGGATACAAGCGCATATGCTCCGTTCCAAACATAACGTTAATCGCCCGGGGCGTATTTAACGACGCGGTTGATTGGGGCGAGCTATTTAATTTTATTCACCACGCAATTGTTCCGTTCGGCGCTCTCGGGCGTTGTCACTTTTTCCGCCCTCTTCCGAACCTGGATTCGTATTGACCATCTGTGCGGAAGTGGTCGACCCGGACCGCCGAGGACGACTTCGTCCAGTCTTCGCGTCGATTGTCGTTCCGTTCGGCGGTCGGGCCGTTTCGCACAGTGCGAGAATTCACGAATGCGTTTTACGTGCCGGGTGAACAAGAGACGACTCGAGGAAACGCCGACGTAGAATCAGCTTAAGGACGGAGTCTCGTTGCGCATTACCAAAGAATGCGATTCACGTGCAATTCACAACGAATTTCGACGCCCTTCTAACGGAATAAAAATCTGAAAAAATCAACCATTTAGAAGGTGCTAAGAAGATTAATTTTCCACAATAATAATTGCAAAAAGTGCAAACTAATATTAACAAATTAGTAAAAAAAAAAATTGTTTAACGAATTATCCGGTAAACTGACATTTTCTTTAGCCCGAATTGACTCAATATTTTTTTTTAATACTTATGAATTTGTTGAGAATTTTTTCTAATTTAAAAAAACCACATTTTTTCATTTTTTTTAATATGAAAAATTATGAATTTTTGAATATTAGAAAAAAGTCTTAAAAAATGTATGAGTATTCAAAAAAATTATCGAACAAATTTGGGCTAAAGAAAAAATTAGTTTAGCGACTAATTCGTTAAACATTTTTTTTTACTAATTAATTAATAACTAAGTTTGAGAGAGGAATAAGAGAGAAAAAAGAGAGAGGATAAAAATCAGAAAAACATCAGGGGTATGTAAGATACTAAAAAGATTGTTTGTGCATGATAATAATAATAATTCCGAAATGTTCTTAACAAACTACTGAAATAAAAAATTATTCAACAAATTACCCGGCAATCTATTTATTTTCTTATGAGAATGATTTGTTTCATTTTTTTCTTAATACGTATAGATTTTTTCAGAAATTTATATAATGTTTGAAAATTGGGTTACATGTATGTTAAAATTTGTTTAAAATCGCAATTTTCTGATATTACATAAAATTCTGAAAAAAATCATAAGTATTCAAGAAAAATTGACAAATAATTTTCGTGACAAACAAAAATTAGGTTGACGCTGATTTGTTACACAATTCTTACTTTCCAGTAATTAGTTAATAACATATTGGAATTATTATTACGAAAAAACGATATTTTCAGCACTCTCCATATGCCCGATTTCTAAAGATTTTTATCCGATCGGGAAGTGTTTGAAATTCTCTTATTCCACTTTCGAACACAGTTGACGTCGGACGTAACGAAACGACTGCCTTGAAGGCAAACCCGACATTCGCGGGATAAGCGACGCGAGACTATTGTCACGCTCCGTGGGCCGCCACGGCCAGGATCGAACGATCGAACTGTCGTAATGGATCTCACGAGTGAACCTGAGCACATGCCCCGCAACTTCGGCACACAACGGCACAGTAGACGGAGTTAGCGCGAGTTACGTTATTGTTCGGGAACAATATTGACAGATCGTCGATGTGCACGGGCACGCGAAGGGCCCGCCGTGCGCAGTCTACTCCGCGAAACTTGGTGAGCGATAATCCTCGTCCCTCCATCCCTCCGCCCCCAAACCCCCCGCGCCCCCCCCCCCCCCCCAAGGGGCGATGAGCTTGCGGTGACGAG
This sequence comes from Ichneumoninae sp. A BG-2022a, assembly GCA_030522665.1. Classification (NCBI taxonomy): domain Eukaryota; kingdom Metazoa; phylum Arthropoda; class Insecta; order Hymenoptera; family Ichneumonidae; species Ichneumoninae sp. A BG-2022a. The sequence continues at coordinate 1,008 of JAPYZC010002007.1, read as the reverse complement.
ACGCTACTTTTGATCTCCCTGCGGTCGCTGCCACAGCAAGGACGAGAGACGCCGCAGGAATTACCCTTCAACCCCTTTGGACTGTTGCTCCGTGAACTTCGACATGCCCTGCATACTTAGTCGAAGTTGCGACGGTGTAAGTCGGTTCAGCGAGCTGCGGTAGCACTTAATAGCTTATTCATCGGGTGTTGCCTACAGTCTCAAATGTCGTGAGACGATGAGTAGGAAAAAAAATTTAAAAATTGTATAACCATCCCTGTCCGAGGCGCTGCGGCGACGTTGGCGGTGGGACAGTGAAGCGGGCGTGCGGCGACGGGGTGGTAACGGGGTCAAACTAATTAACGCTCCGCCATAACCCGCGGAAGATGCCTTTATCGAGGGTCCACCGTTCGGTGTCCGGAAGCACGTTGTTATTCCGATGGTTAGTCGGAGAACTTCGGAGGTTCTACCGGTGCAACTAGGGTCAATGGGGACCAACTTCGAAATTCGGATATCAAGGTATCCTGGCTTTCAGGTGTAAGAGCAACTCCGCCGGGATCCGAAGCTACTCGGTTGCTACGCGTTGGAACGGCGACGAGCTCGTTCGCGGGATGGGTTCGGATGGAATCTTTGTCACGCGGGTCGAGATTGTTGCTGTATAGGCGATGGTGGAACTCATTATCCAACGGCGATTTGGCAATGGCGCAGGGAGAAAATAAATGAAAACGATTGCGACTCTCAATTTGATCTCATTTAGAGAGTGAATAAAATATCGATGAGGCCATACAAGAGTGGCCGCAGTTCGGCTCAGGACTCCAGGCGGAGATTCGAGGATGCGGGCCAATGATGAATTTGATGTCGCGAAAAAAAAATAATTCGGGGCACGGTGTTCCAACTGGTTTTCAAGGTTCCTTGGGACGTTTTACTGTACAGATTTTTAAGTAATCGTTGATTTTTTTTTTTTTTATAGAACAAAAATCAACGATTACTTAAAAATCTGAAAAAATTCATACGTATTCAGAAAAATAA